>CAUYQG010114385.1:0-45315 GCA_963574415.1 Tarsius wallacei | reverse complement strand
CCCCCCGTGGGTGGGGGGGGTTCCTGGGTGGGGCAACTGACAGCCATTTTGGGCTAAATGTTTCTACACAACAAAAAAAAAAAAAAAAAAAAAAAAGAATGATAAAACAGAAGCCAACGAGGAGCAAAAACTTCAGTATTCCATGTTCTATAAGATTCAGCATATGTGGTTATATATTGTAACAACTATATTTTTAGTTTGTGTCAATTAAAATGTGCAAACAGTCGGACAGTCGGGCATAGTCGCTCAAGCCTGTATCCTAGCACTTTGGGAGGCCAAGGTGAGAGGACTGCCTGAGCCCAGGGGTTCAAGACCAGCCTGGGCAACTTGGCAAGACCTTGTCTCTACAATAAATAAAAAAATTCGCCGGGCGTGGTAGTGCGTGCCTGTAGTTTCAGCTACTTGGAAGGCTGAGGCAGAAAGATCGCCTGAGCCCACCAGGTCGATGCTGGGGTGGCTGTGAGTATGCCACTGCACTCTAGCCTGGGCAACAGAGTGAGACTCCAACTCAAAAAAAAAAAAAGTGCTAAACATCTTTGGTTGTACAGTATTAAGCAAGTGCTTTTTTAAACAAAAAGAAATCAGAATATGCAGGTGAATATACATAAAAAAACAAACCTTCAGGGGCAGAGAGTCTTCCTCGTCCGAATCTTTGAATTCAATGCAAATAGCAATATTTCTGGCCTGTAGCAATAGTTAATATGAAAAGTAAGAAAAACCAGTAATGACAACTCAGAATCTATAAATATGCATGAGAGGCCGTAAGAAACTAAATCCTAAGGGAGAATTTGACATCAAGAATGAAACCTCTCTTCACAATAGCGAAAACATAGAACAAATCCTAGTGCTCATTGAAAGTGGACTGCAGAAAGAAAATGTAGTACATATACATATACATAATGTATTACACAGCCACCAAGAAGAACAAAATCATGGACTTTGCAGCAAACTGGATGCAGTTGGAGACCATCATACTAAGTGATATATCACAGAAATACAGAATTGAATACCAAATGTTCGCACTCATAAGTGAGACCTGAACAATAGTCACATTAGCACAAGGGAGGGATAGGCAATCGCTGGGCCCTGCTAGAAGAAGGGGGGGGGGAGGGAGGAGGAGCGAGGGAGGGAGGGGGAGTGAGGGAGGGAAAACACAAAGGGTGACCGGTCAGCTAGAAGCCCAAACATCACCCGCCTGCAGCCTCCTTATGTAGTTAATCCTCACTTGTACCCACTCGTACCCCACATCTCTATAAATAAAATAAATTTTTTTAAAAAAGGAGCAACCCCCTCGGGTCCCCTCTGACTGTGGGAGCTTTTCTGTCCTCTTAATAAATCCTACTTTTTTAAAAAAAAAAAAAAAAGAATGAAACCTCAATCTTCACACTCACCTTGGCAAAAGACTTCTGACTGTCATATTTCAAGTACTTAGGATACACGTAGAGGTGATTAGTATAAATAGTGTAAGGCTGAGTGTGTTTTGGTATGCAGGGCACAAATTCCTCTACTTCAAACGTGATGGGAGCTTTAGTGCAGGTTTCAAATTGCTTCATGGGAATGTATGATGAATTCACATAATCTGAAAAGATATTCACAATAATCCAAACTGAAGTGAAAACCAAACAAACACAAATTTTGTCTGTGGATTACACATAACTGACACTTACTAGGGAAGTCTGAGGAAACATTATCAATTGTAATGTCTAGATTGCCTAAAATCACTGGGAGCTTAGCCATCTTCTCAGGTCTACAAACAAAAGAAGAGAAAAATCAAACAATTGTTAGTGAGGTTAACTCTAAAACCTAAACTCGAGAGCAGCATTTTCAGGAGAAATAGAAAGCAAGCCACAGAGGCAATTTTAAACTTTCTAGTAACCACACGAAAAATAAACAGTAAAAAGAAACAGATAGAGTTAATTTTAATGATAAATTTTATTTACCCCAATAGATCCAAATATTATCATTTTGGCATGTAATCAGTATAAAAACATGCTACATAAGTCTTCGAAGCCAGGTATGCATTTATACTTAGAGCTCATCTCAACTCGGCCTTTCTATGTTTCAAGAGTTCAGCGGCCACCCATGCCTGGTGGCTGTCAGGTTGCACAGCACAGGTCTAGAGTAGAATACTGGCAAAATAGTTACAGCTAAAGTGTCCCCAAACCACTCCAGCCTCGCCGTAAACTCTGGGTTCATTTAGAGTCATCAACGTTCAGAACTAGAAATCATCTCGGCTCCAGTTTCTAGGAAAGCGCTAGGTACAGAGTAGATGCTCAATGGAACTGCTGTCTACACTTGCTCTAACTCAATCCAACACAGGAATCTCCTGCAACATTCCTGACAAACGCTTCTACGGCCGCAACCTTTCCGAGCGACCCTGAAACTTCTGACACAGTCCTTTCGGTAACAGAGGGCTCTTCCTCATAGCCTGGCGAAATTTACCTCCCTGAAACTTCCGCTCACCAAAGGGCCTTGTGACATTCCTCTGTCTTTCAACCGCCTACAGCCACCACACATTCTGAAGTCCCCCATGCTCAGCACTCCTGCACCATCCTCTAATATCATTTCTCTCCCAGAAGGACACGCCATTTAAATCACAGTACCTGGAACTGCACAAACCAGGCTCAGGATGGCATGAATAGCTGGGTGCAGAGCACCTGTCTGGTTTTAACCAATATACTCATCAGCCAATACAGCCCAAATGCTATCCTCTCAAGCAGCCACACTACTGGTGGCCCACGTTAAAGTTAAAATCACCTAAAATGTCTAAATATGTTTTCACATGCTTCACTATATCATGCTACATCCCTCTGTCCTATACTTATACATATATGTTACTTGACCTCAGAATACAATTTTATTTTTGTTTTGATAAAATTTCACCTTAAAAAAAGTCTGAGTCATCTTTAGTTTATCAAAATCTTCCTGATTCCAGATGCTAACGTCTTCTGTATGAGCTATTCCTAATAGCTTTATGTTACGAAGACATGTAATCAGCATGTTATATTCTCATAGAAGTCAGTCGTGAAGATACTGCACAGAATACTGCCAAAAATAGGCTCCTCCTATGACTGGATTGACACTGGCACATTAATCACACTACCTGGCACCTGGTTACTCTAGCAGCTGAACAACACCCCAGCCACGTGTGCGACACTTCTCTGACCTCTTCCTAGGCTCTCCTGGTAGGTACACAGGGTAAATGCATTCTGCCAGAGGCTCTGCATCCCTCTACTACACAGGCTTAGCACTCAGGCTAAGAAGCGAGGAGAAATGTGGTTAAATGACAAGTTCAACATGGCACGACTTATTCCTAGAAAACAGAATGCCGCCTCATGGTCCCTCAGAAGCCACCTGTTCAATAGTTTTGTGAGAACACTGCCAAGGAACATCAAAGCTCAGTGGCCAACAGATTCAGCATTCAGTTTTGTTCCCATTTTTGAAGCATTTCTACCTCCTGTTTTTAAGACCTTTCAGATATTGCTGTAATCTGTTAAGCAGTCTCACATGTAACTTCTCAGTAGATCTTGAAATACTGTTCATCTGAATTAGGAATCCCATGAAATTTCAATTTTTTGCTTGCTTGTGACGAGACACAATGTGGGGTAGACCCATTTTGGCCCATCACTACCTCCAAGTTGGCGAACCTCTTTCTCTCAGGGTCTCATTTCCACCTGTCTCTATTCACATCTGAACTTAAATGAACAATTCCTTAAAATCCTGAGAGATGTAATGGTCAGGAAGTCAAGCCAACCATTTTTCACACATTCTGCCTTCTGTTAACAAGATTCTGGGCCAAGAAATCTCCAGGTACAGCCAGCATTCCCCAATGCTGCCCCTGTGCCCACTGTGTGAGCTGTTTCAAACACAAGCTCCTTTCTTTCTAGCAGGAGGAGAGACAGTAGTGTTCCCTCAGCAGTCGTTTCCTGAGAGCTTTCCACCCCTCCCAAGTGCCGGGCGCTTCTCTGATGACACACTGTCGGAGCCTCTCTCAGCTTCACACCAACTTCTCAGGAGCATAAACCTGCAGGGATCTGCTTGGGATTATATGCAGGCGTAAGTTTTCTTTACACACAATCACGATGCCTTGTTCCACCTCTTTGTTTCAACAATTCAGCACTGCAACCTACCACAAAACACTGTGCTCCACAAATCTTAAAGACACCTATGACATTGTATCTGCTTCTCTGAGTTAAAAATATTGCTTATTACAGGCTGGGCGCAGAGGCTCACACCTGTAATCCCAGCACTTTGGGAGGCCAAGGTGAGAGGACCGCTTGAGCCCAGAAGGTTGAGACCAGCCAGGACAACATAATGAGACCCTGTCTGTACAAAAAAATGAAAAAAAAAATTAGCTGGTCTTGGTGGCATTCACTGGTAGTCCCAGTTACTTGGGAAGCTGAGGTGGAAGAATTGCCTGAGCCCAGGAGGTCGAGGTTGCGGTGAGCCATGATAGTGCCTCTGCACGCCAGCCTGGGTGACAGAGTGAGACTCCAACTCAAAAAATAAAAAGAGGAATATTGCTTATCACAAATAATACGTTGAAGTGCACAAGAGTAATGTATTTTACCCCTTCCTAGTTATTTCCACCAATGAATGAATAGCTATCTTCTTCACCATTTATAAATCACTGTGACATCATCCACATATACATTTTTGAGACGTGAGCTTTAAGCAATGCATTTTAGTGAAACAATCTTTGCTGGCAATTTTCTACATTGTATCGAGTACTTCTGTGCCTAGCTAGACATACCGCTTCTTCTGCCCCTGCCTACCACTGAGAGCTTTTCCTTCTAGCTGCTTCTTCTGCAAACTTAGTTTCCACACATTTCCAAGCACAGAGCTGAGCTGAGCTCCATACCACATAGCACATGGATTTTCTGAAAGCTGTTCTTACCAGCTTTGAGTTTTTAAAAACATAATCTTAAACTTATTTCAAAAGCTTACAGTTTTTTTGGAACCTGGCTTGCTGGACATCAAAACCCCACACACAACAAAAAGTCTGCTGTCCATCTGATATGTATTTCCAAGCTGGTGGTGGTGGTGGTGGTGTGTGTTACACAAAGCCAATTCTCTCATGAGTGAAATCAGTTTTGTTTTGTTTTTATGCTAAATAGTACTTCTATTCTATACACAATGCATAAAATAACACACGAACACGAAGATTCCTCCTAAAGTGGCACCAAATAAAGAAATGTTTAATATAGAGACATGTAGGATGCCTGACATCTGGGAATTGTCTGAGTGTGAGGCTCAAACTCTCTCTTAGGAAGCTGCTGCTTCTGACTGCCTACCAGTTCCTGCTGACTCAACAATTCCCACAGTGGGTAGGGAAACAGTATCACAAACTACCAGTTATTCCACACCAACAGATTTGGGGACATTGCTACATGTTTCTGCATCCTGGTCCTCCCTTTCCTACTTCCCATATTGGCCTATTAAAATAATTAATTGGCAATTCAGGCAGGCTTGGGCCTGTTGGTAGGGGTGAGAGTAATCTTCTAACTGCATTTTGGAAAAGAAAGTATTCCCCAGAAGGTTTGGTGTCACATTAAAAAAATGAAATTTACATGTGATTGAGAAAGAAATTTGAGACGCTTTTGTTTAAACAAAAATTACTGAATGTATGTCTATGAGAAAATCCAATAAGCATTTGTCAAGTGCTTCGGATGTGTTGCAATGCACACCATACTCAGTACTGCCTTGCCTGAAATGCAAACAAGATATGATTTGTCCTTAAGAAGCCAAAATCCAGCAGACGTTGTCAACTACATATGACGTAAGATAATTACTTTCATGGAGTATGTACCAAACCTCTACCTGAAGGAAGAATATCTAGATCTTTTGAGAAGGAATAAGGGATGAGACCAGCATTCACGGTGGAAAAATCATCGTAAAATGCTTTTTTCATGTATTCCCTGCCATGGTTCTAGGGGGTGGGGGCCATTACTACCCACCCTTAAGAAGAAGAGGAGACTCAGGCAGAGAAACCAAGTTACCTGCCCCAAGTCTCCCAGATTGGGCTTTGAAAGATGAGCACAGTTCCCTCAGAGACCAAAAAAAAGGGGGAGTGTGTCTGCTGTATGTGCTTTTGATTTACATGCTGTTTGATGAGGCAGGAAGGGGACACGATTTGGGCAGAGGGAAAAGCACGGTGGGGGGAAGCCCATAGGGGGTGAAGAGGAAGTCCAGCAGCCCTACCTGGCTGGCGCAGTGTAACTAGAGCTCAATGGGGTTAAGATTGTAAAACCTGAACACAGAGAAAATAAGTGGACAGATAAACACAGATACATTGAGTTGCATATGCAAAAATCCCAGTAGTATTATTACCTAAACTACCTAACGTAGTGCCAGTAAAAAGGTCTCAATTTTAAAGAAAATGTTCTATTTTTGTACTTTGCCTTCACG
Source organism: Tarsius wallacei (assembly GCA_963574415.1). Lineage (NCBI taxonomy): Eukaryota > Metazoa > Chordata > Mammalia > Primates > Tarsiidae > Tarsius > Tarsius wallacei. The sequence goes on along the minus strand of CAUYQG010114385.1, from coordinate 38,907 downwards.
CCTTCAGATTTCCTGCAGAGGTTAGAAAAGATACCACTGGCCATTGCCATGCTAAGCTATGGTGTGGCCATGTGCCCTTTGAGCTATGGCCAGGCCATGTTTTCTTAAGCTTTGGCTCCTTCCCCTACCTTTGGGGATGTGAATCTCCTCTTTTCTCTCTCTCTTTTTCTAATCTACTTTCTAAATAAACTACATTTTCTAATCTAAAAACAAGAAAAGATACCACCATGAGTAAATCAAACACAAAATATCAAGTCTCTCTTCTTATAAATGTCAGTAATACCATCTATCTGCTTCCTTACTACATCTTGGAATATATCCCTGGGTAATTACTGCAAGGGAAAAAGGAAAGTGGCCGATGAGCTTTAGCAGCTCTTTTGTAAAAACTGGGACAGCTTGAGAACATTTTTCTCATCCATTATTAAATAGCATTTTGGGACATTCATGTGAGCAGAAACAATAGCTTTGGACTCAAGCTGGCGCCCAGGCCACTGACATGAGATTATTTCTTGAAAAAAATAAAAGGGAAAGAAAAAGAGCAATGCAAACGTTTTTAAAAAAGAAAAGAAAAGGAGGAGGAGGCGGGGGAAAGGAATCCTCCACTTCCCCTAACTCTTGTGAAGACCAGGGGAGTGGCCACCCATGCGTCTTTGGATTCTTCTTGAGGAGAGCTGCTTCCCTAGTACTGCTGTGTCTGATGCTGCTAGCATGGGGTCCCTCTTTTCAGGTTTCTGGGTCTCCATCTGGCCAGCCACAGCACACGCGTCACACTCATTCCTTCCTGCGGAGCACAGGCATGAAGGCGTGGCGTGCAGCAGAGGACTCACCCTAGGTTTCTCCCTGTGCTCCGAACCAACAAAGGTCTGTGCTGCCCAGCCTTAGGCTTTCTGTTACAATCACTCTTTGATTAGTGACCCTGTGAGGTCCCACTCTCCAGCCTCCACCGAAGAAGGCAGGACCATGAGCTGAGGAGGACCCGAAGGGCCACCACTGTGAGGAAGGCTCCAACTAACCAGCCTGGGAAGTCACTTGGCTCCAACTTCCATCACATATAAAAAACTTCATTGCTGAAGTTTTGGTCTGAATATAAAGGTAAATGTCATTTTTTAAAAATGTTCAACTGGGCTCGGTGGCTCAGCCTGTAATCCCGCGCTTTGGGAGGCCGAGGTGAGTGGATGGCTTGAGCCCGCGGGTTCGAGATCCTCCTGGGCAACCTGGCGAAACCTCATCTTCACAGTAAATCAAAAAAATTAGCCGGGTGTGGTAGCACGCGCCTGTAGTTCCAGCTACTTGGAAGGCTGAGGCGGAAGGATCGCCGGAGCCCAGCAGGTCAAGGCTGCAGTGGCTGGGAGTGGCCACTGCACTCCAGTCTGGGCAACTGAGTGAGACTCCAACTCAAAAAATAAAAAATAAAAATGTTCATGTAAAATAGACAGAATGATATAAAATGGAAAGTGAAAAATCACTCATAAGCCCATCCCTCAGAAACAGTCATGATAAATATTTTGGTATGTACCCTATATGACTATTTTTATGGCTTTCTATCTTTCCATCTAGACAGCTACTTGCCTATCCATTTCTTCGTTTATATACAAAAAGAAATATATAAGAGATACATATAAGATAGACATAGCTTTTCATCTTTAAGAATATAGTATATTCACCTTCCTGAGTACACACAGACTTGTATCATGATTATTATATGAGCCACATTTAATCTAGAGAAGGAAATTATTGTAACCTCTTTAGCCAAAGGCAACTGAGTTTTCAAAAATTAACTTGTTATTCTATAAGGAAGACTAAACATTTCTTGGAACTCAAAAAAGTTATTAAAATAATATGATATTTTACCCGCTAGCAATAGAGAAGGTTTTTAAAAGATGTAACTGTAGCTTATAAGTATAATTCTGAAAAAATCAGAAACATGCTAAATGTCCAAAAATGGGGGGAAGAGTTAAATACTCTATGATCCACCTGCTCAATGGATTATCAAAATATTCGTTAATAGGCATTAAAAAGGATGTTTATAAAAAGATATAATACCTTCAGAAAATATTTATGTTAATATGCAGGGAAACAGAACATATTATGGCTGGCCATAACTAAATAAAACAAACTGAAATAAAATATAAAGAAATAAAATGTGAAATAACACTCCCTAAAAGTTCAGCATAGACCTCCATGAAGGGTAAAACTAGAGGTAAAGCTTTTTGGTCCTTCTATTCTTCTGTATTTATCAAAATGTAATAATGAACATGAATTAGGTTCACATATTAAATAACCTCCATGATAAAAAATAAAAATAAGGTGTTATTCTTTCATGTAGTCTGTCAAGACTGGTAACAGGTTTATGGGGATCCAGGTGCATGCTCTGGCCAGGCCCTTTGTCGTACCAGGATACTCAACTGCCAGAGGGTCATGACCCACAAATTGGGGCACCTGTATGGTCCAAGACTCTAGGGTCCAAGACTCTGGGGAGGCAAACCCAGCAGTCCTCATCCTTCACTGGCATCCTCCTTTTCCCCTGCTCCAATTTTCTGCATGAGCTGGGAAAAGGTTCATTCAGAGTCAACATGGTAGGCAAGTAGTCTGCTCTGCTGAACAGCCTAACCTTATCAGTACAGTGAAGAGTAGCATTGTGATAACAAAATTAAGGTTGCACTTCTCATTAAAGCCCCAAACAGGGGAAACATCAAGACAGCCAAAAGCTGTAGAATAACATAATTGAAAGGGACCTTGAGAATTCTTGCCCTGTTTCTACCTTTTGAAACATCTTGACAAGGGATTTCACGTCACCTTTGAAGGCTAAAGCTGTCTGTTGCCCAGAACATGACTGGATTGTTATTAAGAATATACCTCTACATTTTTGGAACTTACTGAGCCTGTTTCTATGACTCATCTCTTCTGTTCTTACCACTGAAGAAAGAGAAAGTGGTAAAATGAAGTTTAAGAAAGCTAAACAGCCATTCTTGAGTTCTAGGCAAACTGATAACACTGCTATTTTGATATGCATTTTTCTAATAAAAAATAAGACTGACAGGTTCCTATGGCACAGAATAGTTAGTATATGGCCATTCTTTCCACTTCATTTCTTCTGTTGCCCTCAGCACTTTCTCATTCCCAGAAAAATTCTAAAACCCACTTTCTTAGCAAAGAAAACCACTTTCGCAGGTTCAGAAGAGAGCTCATTATGAGAGCAGCCAAATAGCACAGTGGTTAAGAGCACAGACCCTCGGGCCAGGCTGACTTCCACCCACCACCAGCTGTGTGATGTTGGACAACCACTTAATCCCTCTTTGCCTCACTGCTTTAGGTTGAATTGTGCCCCCCGAAAAGGTATGTTGAAGTCCTAACCCTGGATACCTATACATGTGGCCTTATTTGGAAACAGGGACTTTACAGATTAGCATTATGACTAGTGCTCTCTAAGAAGGAAATTTAGACAGACACACAGGAAGACAGTCACATGAAGACAGAGACAAACTGGATTATACTGCCACAAGCCAAGGAACACCTGGGGCTACCAGAAGCTAAATGAGCCAAGGAAGAATCAACATGGTGGGCACGCAGGCTGCTCTGCTAAACAGCCTAACCTTATCCAACACGATTTCAGGCTTCTAGTCCTCAGAACTGTGAGAGAATACATTTCTATTGTTCTAAGCCACACAGTTTGTGGTACTTTGTTACAGTAGCACAAGGGAAGGAATACACTCATTATTTTTTTTGAGTTAGAGTCTCACTCTGTCGCCCAGGCTGGAGTACAGTGGCACACTCCCAGACACTGCAGCCTTGACCTACTGGGCTCAGGCAATCCTTCCACCTCAGCCTTCCAAGTAGTTGGAACTACAAGCGTATGCTACCACGCCCAGCTACTTTTTGATTTATTGTAGAGTCAAGGTCTCACCAAATTGCCCAGGCTGGCCTTGAACCCACGGGCTCAGGCAATCCTCTCACCTTGGCCTCCCAAAGTGCTGGGATTATAGGCGTGAGCCACCACGCCTGGCCTGAATACACTCATTAATGTAGGAAACATATTCAAATCACACCTGCAGATAATAAGTACCATATAAGTTATTCTCTTTCCTGTAACTACCCATTCACTTCATGGTACCATGAGTCAACACTACCACTCACTTCTTTCTCCTTCCACCCAGTACCCACTCAGCCACCACACAGTAATCATACCTGTTTGCAACAACTTGGTCAGTCCCCTTCTTATTTCCACTTGCAGTGGCTTTGCTGAGTCCTTTCTTGCCTCTTGACAAAGGGTGCTCAACTGTCTCCTTCCCCTGAGGCTCATCTCCACCTTCAACCCATCCTTCACAGAACCACCCAAAACACCCCGTGCAGAACTCAAAGGAACAAGGCTACACTTCTGACTTCGACTCTTCTACCTTCTCAAGGGCTTGAGAATGCTCCACGCTCATTCACCGTCCCCTCTGATGTTTGAGTTGAGTACTTTAAATGACTGCTCTCCTGCCCCCCTCCCCAGTTTCTATTTTTCAGGTATGGAGACAAGTAAGACCTTGAAACTCACTTCCGAAAGTCTGCAAGTAACTTGAGCATGTCTTCATTGGAGAGCTTATTGCTGTCTTGCCTGTAGATGGCAGAAAATCTGGCATTTTTGTCAAGGTTTCCAGATGTATCCTTAAACAATGTCCTGAAACAGCAAAGCAACATTTCTAAACTGGGTTTCCAAAAGACCAAAATAAATCCATCACTTAAGTCCAGCTTCTATGCAAAGGCTAATCATTATTCCATTGGCTATGGCCAACAGAAATCTTATTATCTAAAAACATGGAAAACATTCATGAGGATGAGCACAACTAACTCAATTTCCACAGAGCACAGTTCCAGCCAACTGCTTGTTTTTAGGAAACAACCGACATGGTCAAAAGCTTAAGATGTCGGGGCCAGAGATAAAGATCACACCAGGCCTCGCTGGACTTCCACCCACTCTCAGCTGGAGGCACGTGGCCAGGCCCCAGAGTCCCAGCTGTGCAGCAGGCACTCCTGTCCACCTGCCAGTCCAAGGCGGCTCCTCTCCAGCCAGCTGTTTCCGCTCTGTGACTCTACGACAGGATTTTTCAAATTTGGGACTTACTTGTTTCTCCTTTTTACCCCTTCAAATCCTCTTTGTCTCTGGACAACAGAGTCGGCCTATCAACCTATCTACCTGTCCATCTATTTAGCAATCTCTATAGAAAAGATATAAAAGGCGTTCCTTACCTTGCTGCCCAAGCAAATGGCATTCTGTACTGTCCTAGTCTTTGGCATGCCTGCTTGGCATTCTTCAGCACCTTCTGAGCCACCTTGAAGACATCAAAATGGAGCCGTGAGACACTGCATCTCACTGGCAGAATTATGATCTAGAGAGCCATCATCATACACTCATTAAACAAACTCTTACTGCAGCACCAGATGGGTGGAAAAACACACCTCACGGTAATGAATGCGGCTGGATTCACACTTAGTGCAGTTCTTTATTTAATGCACTCTCTAGCAGTGATTCTCACAGAATATAAAATGCTGTTTCCAAATGCATGGCTTTTCTTTGATCTCTGAGGCAACAAATAGGATATTTCACAGGCTTTCCTACCTCTTTATGACTAAGAACTATTTATAAACCCACTGAGTTATTAATAATTACTATTATTTGGTATTTATGCCAAACTATATCACTTTACCAAAATTTACATGGGAACACTAATGAAAATACTACACTTTCACAGTGCCTAATGTGTACTAGCTTGTGCAGATTCCCATAATTTGGGAGATGAGACATACTGATTTAAGACATGCTGATTTAAGTTAAGGCAGGGTTTTCAACTGCTGTATTCTTGTTTTCTAAATAGAAATTACTGGAGCTCACGCCTGCAATCCCATCACTTTGAGAGGCTGAGGCATAAGGATTGCTTGAGGCCAGGAGTTCCAGACCAACCTGGGCAACACAGCAAGATTTCATCTCTACAAAAAATTCAAAAATTAGATGTGGTAGCATGGTGAGCACCTGTGGTCCCAGCTACTCAGGAGGCAGAGGTGGGAGGATCACCTGAGCCCAGAAGTTTGAGGTTACAGTAAGCTAGGATTGCACCACTGTACTCCGGTCTGGGTGAAAAAGTCCGCTTCTGTCTTTAAAGATAAACTAATAAAAATTACTGTTATTTTCACTTCCTAATGGTCAGTTTGGGTATGTTGTGTGTTGACTACTTAACCCTCTAGTATAAAGTGAAGCTTATTTGCTTTTGGTCTAAGACATATATGTATGACAGCACCATTATTAATCAACTATTCCCTTATTAGCAAAGCAGGTATACCTAATTTTTCTAACTTTGCTTTATAGTATGGTAGCATCTTATTATCAAGGCAAAGTTTGATGGATTCAGAAACTTAGGAGTAGTGAGTTACAGGACTCTGACATTATTGTACATCAAAGTCAAATCAATTTTGCGAAACATACTCAGTACCTGTAAACTAAAGTGTGCTCTGCCAAGCTATAGCATTATCATCATTGCTAGAAATGCAGAATCTCAGTCCCTGCCCAACCCTCCAAGATGAGAACCTGCATTCTGACAAGACTCCTGTTAATCCACGCGCACCATCAGGTTTAAGAAGTAAGGATCCAGAAGATACAGGGGTAGATGATAGAACTGCCTGTCTCTAAGTCAGCCTGAACCCAACTGTGTGACTCTGTAGGCTACCACACCTCTCTGGGCTCTACTATCCTCACCTGAAAAATGGGGTGCTTTGGGCTATACCTTCATGATCCCTTCCAGTTACAAAATTTTACAGTTCCACCATAATCATGCTGTGAGAACTGCCTTCACGAGTAAGCTGGAAAACACATCTCAACAGAAACAGATGTCAGGGGATCTTCTGGTCCCCTTTCTTCAGCGGGGTATGTCCTTGCCTTGGAATGGCTTTGTGGGGTCTGGGGTGTATGCGATCCTAGTGTAAAACAGTCTGCCTTCCTGGAGGGTCAATTTTACCTAAACATTTCCAGGTTCAAGGTTTTTAGGTTCTAACAATAATGAATATGTCACGGAGTAAAATGTAGCATTTGCATAAAATGAAAAGCTAAAACACAAGGCTTTAATAAGCCTTTCCTGCAGGGAAGGAGGACTAAGCTCTCAGACTTACCAAGGGGACTAAGAAAACACAATACGTGTGAAAGTCAGATGAGTCAAAAGCAGATTTTTGCCCCTTGGGGTTTTTTCCCCCTTTCTTTTCCGTTTTTCACATCAGATGTGTAATACACTGATGTCATAACAAAATTTGAGGGAGGCGCATTTCATACGAGCATGAAAACCCAATCATCATGCTTATGAACCACAAAAGGAGTTTCTTTTCTTTCTTTTTAAAAAAAATCTATGGTAGACGCCTACAAAGACTTTTCATAAAATTTCCTCCAAAATGAAAATTTCCTCCAAACGATGTTCTAGACCATCTTGAAAAACATGAAGAGAAAACTTCGAAAGACAGACAAATAATTTCATAGTAATATCTTTGCCAAAACTCTTGTGCTGATATGAGATTGCTGGGCCTTAATTCCTGCTTGAATGTGATGCTTTGGAGGGGCAGGAAGATGAATGCATGAATAATGTACTCATGCATGAGCTACACACGCCATAAAGAGTGAAGAAGCAGCAGACTTCCATGGAGGCTCAGTGGACAGCGGGAAATATGCAGAGGAACATTTAGCCTACAGCGATGTGATTTTTGCACCAGTATGAGCTGCCAAGTTTCCAAGAGTGCATGTGGCAGGCAGGAGTAACAAAGGTGGTGCATACAGGCCTTGGAAATGTGTTGCAGACACAGTTGGGGGAGTAGAGCTTATCTTGGGCCTTCATTGATTATTAATCAAAACATAAAAGAACCAACAGAGCTTCTCATCCAAGGTTTTATAGACTTGGTTTAAAAAAATAAAGCAGTTTCTCTCCAGAGACCAAGCTTTACACAGCTTTTATCAGCCAAAAAGGCTTACTGTTTGAAATAATGTGCCTGGGTAAATGGACTTTTACTTGACTGAGGCCGTAATAAATGATGATATTTTACATGCTTTTTGTGATTTATGGTGCTCACAGGACTATCTTGTACATTATCTGTTTGATCCTGATACTTTTCCTTTGAGAAAGGCAGGCGCAGGTAGTAACATCATCTTTCATCTACAGATGGGCCATCTGGGGGCCAGACAGGCGATGTGATTTGTCCAGGGTACACAGGCTAGTTAGGCAGGCAATACCCAGGTCTTCTGACTTCCAGGGCCTGTTTTTCAGTGACCGTCCTGTACCTTGGTAGACATGCCTATGATGGATGAGTCCCCACAAAGGTGGGGAGAGGAAGCTGTGAGTCCAGCTCAGTAAACTTCAGGCAAAACCTCCAGGGGTTCCACTCCTCCTGCTGACCAGTCCTTGGCCATGTATCCAGCCTGTCCTTCAGATAATCACACACACACACACACACACACACACACACACACACACACACATTTTGGAAAAAGAAATATACATATTGTAAAACTAGCAAGGACATAAGCACCCCATAGTTTACTCTAACCAGGCAGCGCAGTGGGCTAGAAAGTGACAGTCAAATGTCATCTGGCCACACTATCCATGAGACAATGAGTAGGTAACTGAACCTTTGAAAGCCTTTGTCTTCTAAAGTATGAAAGCGAGTGTGGGCTAGATGACATCTAATATTTAATAACTACAGTATGCCCACACCCAGGTACTTCCCAAGTAATGAACACTCCTTTGAAAACACACCAAATATACGTCTTGTCTGTTTTCCCCCCTCTTCCATCTATGGCCAAGCCATCTCTGCCATAAAACCCTGCCTCCTCTAACAAAAACAAGTAGACCTGAACCAACAAAGCTAGCCAGGTCATCTAAGCCAGGGGCATCTCCTAGTCTCCAGCCTCATATATAAGTATCAATGGATCAAAATATAATTCCAGAACCCAAGAGGTACACCAGCAAGTAGAATAAACTGACTGACTACCACACATCTATAACTTTTAATGGCAGAAAGTTTACTAATAAGCCAGCAATTCCTTTGCAAATTATTTCAAGATGTCAGATTAGACTAGCAAAATATTCTATTTATACATAGGACTACTTTTCATTAAAAAAATCAACACATAAAGAGTGAACTCATGTAGCATTCTCTACATCTTTTAGACTATAAATACAGCTTATGTTTGATTTTTGTCAAGTATTTCTATTTTGACATGAAGTCTCCTTTTCAGATTGCTTTGTATCATCACCAAGAATAAAAGTCATACGTACCTTAGAAGAGTCTGAACTTTTCATATACGGCTCAGCACAATGCGTGATGCTCCCCTGAAGGACTTTTTCAATTCTAGCCACAAGAAATATATCTGGATGAGGACATGTGACTGAAAATATTCCCTAGAGGACAAACAATTTTCTTTGGTAAGTACAGCTACAGCTGCATTCCACAAATCCCATGAACATTAAAACAGCAAAGAACAGTGAAACAACACAACTAGTAAGAAACACGCAGTGCCAAACTAGTTAGCTAATCAACAGTTCAATACATGCTCAAAAAGTCAAATTGGAGTGGGTGCAGACTAGGAGAAAGTTTAGAAAGAAGAAAGGAGAAATTAGAAGCCACTTATTTCTCACCTTGCCTTTACTGTCCAATTATAAACACTGCCAATATAATTAACTGCCTAATTTACCCCACTAGTGCACTGCAAGTTCTAATTTTGGTGCTTCTGATGTATTCACACAATCTGCAAGGTAAGCCTGAGCAGGATGACCACTGGCTCACACGCCTCACCTGCTTTGGATACTGCATGGCAGCTTCGTGAAGGATGCCCTGGAGGACAGACGGGCTCTGCCCGCTGCCGTTCATCAGAGCTGGGGATGTGGTGGCCAGCATCTGCCTCACTGAAAAATGGTTCAGGTCCACGTGGAAATCAGCCGAAATCTTTCGGTTGTATTTTATGTCAAACAGGGACAGAGTAACAAAGAAAGGCTCTACCTGAAAAAACACAAAACAGCCCAGATGATCATTGTGGCTCAAGTGGTGTCGGAAAAAAGAATGATGCTGTCAAAGAAGAATTGAAGAATTGACGAGACCTATTAATGACTGTTGCTATCAATTACTACTAAATAAAGGTAAATAGTCTCATCCCTTTTCATGCACAGAATTAGGGAACAAAACACTTTAAGAAATAAAACAGTATTTTTATCTTTATGTGCTTTGCTACTTACTGTATACTCCATGGAGAACAGACAGCTGCCTTTCCTCCTCAAGCATCTAAGATGAAATCCATCTCCTGAACACTGAGCACAAACCCTTTGTCACAAACATCCTATCCCTGCAGGCTAAACAGTCTCCATATCCTGACCCAAACGCTGCATCTCTTTGATACCAGAATCTAGAATTTCTCATCCAGACTGCACTGTAAAGGCACACCTGAAACCTGATTATTTTTTAAAACTTTATTTTTAAAAAGAAAAATTACATTTGTAGTGGGTCCTTCCTCATTTTCAGCAACACAGCATTGCAAATTGAAAGATAAATCATTGCACTTGACAAGAATTCTTTTTCCAAACTTCTCTTCAAATGGCTTCACTTCTGGCTCAGCTGATGAGAAGTCAAGCTTCTTTAAAAGAAAATGTAAATAGGTAAATATGTTATACTCCTACTGTTAAAAAAAAATCTCATTATAAATGTATCTAAAGGAAACGGCCTAAAATACAGAAAAGCTATATGCACTTACTCACAAGTGTTATTATTTTATAATAAGTCTGTATAGTTTATAATAGTTACCTATAGTTTAGAATAATGATCAAGTAAATGATAGGATACCTACTCAATGGATGACTATATAAAGTTTAGATATTCTGGTTATGAACAACTCAAGTGTCCATCAACAGATGTGTATGGATACATAAAATGTGATCTACACATACAGTGGAGTACTAGTCAACCAAGAAGGGAGAGAAATTCTGACACACGCTACAACATGAGTGGACCTTAAAAACACTATGCTAAGTGAAAGCAGTCAGTCATAAAAAGACAAATACCGTATGATTCAACATTTATGAAGTTCCTAAAATACACAACTTCATGGAGTAGAAAACAGGCTACCAGGGGATGGGGAGGAGGAGGAATGAGGAGTTATTATTTGGTATAGAGTTTTAGTCTGAGAAAATGAAAAAGTTCTGAAAATGGATGGTGGTAATGGTTGTAAAGAAATGAAAATGTATTCAATGTCACTGAGATATACAATTAAAAATGTTGAAAATGTTATGATTTTTAACCAATATAACCAAAATTGCCAAAAAACAATACACACACACACACACACACACACACACACATATATGGTTATGAGGTCTGTGAAGAAATCACAGAAAAATACTAAAAGTTAAATGAGAAAAGAAGGTCTGTATTTGAGACTGAGCCTGGGCTAGTTGAGAATTATCACTGACTCCCAGGCATCTGCAGTGATGCTGGTTACTTTCTAAGGGTTATTTTAACAGGTAAATAGATTATAAGTTCCTTGTGAACTTGAGAATGCCTTTGGATAAATCACCCTCAATTTTCAACACTCTATTGAATATCAAATATTTATGAAAGTAAATAGTGATGAGATCATAGGTTGTTTTTATTTTTCCTTTCCCCTGAATTGTCTATATGAATTGTCTATATCGCTTATCAACCCAAAATAAACAAAACAAACAAACAAACAAATCACCCCATCAAAGATTTTTCTTCTCTACACCTGATTCTAAATTTTAAATATTAAAATGGTTCTTACCTGGGCATCTGGGTCCAAGTAAAAAAGTTTGACTCTGCTTTCACTTTTCAGCTTGATTTCTGCTTCTCTGGTATTCTGAAAACAAGATAATTAAAAATCACATTTAACCAAAAAATTCTTTTCCTACAGAAGTGTCCAAATATGTTTAAAAGCTGCACCATCCTGAAGGTTCAAGCTGCGAGAAAACTCTGCTTCACCTCGGAGAGTTGGCTGTGTGTGAATAAGCAGGCATCCGCCGTGGGGTATGCAGCACACAACATACGCGCTGTGAGGGGGAAAAAGCAGTTAAGACATGATCCCTGCCCTTATGAAGCTGATGGCCATCTGTAGAGTAAAAAAACCATACAAAGAGAATAATAAAGCACTTATTGGTCAATAAAGGATAAAGTAATGGAATATATGGAGGGCTTTGAATGAAGGCGCAGACTTGAGATGGCAAAAAGGAGGAAACATGAATATCCCAGGCTGAATGAAAAGGATGCACAGCCCAGACACTGAGGATGGAAGTGAGCCCAGATGGTAGAAGGGATTTAATAGGGTCCACTCTATAAGACTGAGCACATGACAGGGAAGAGGAAGGAATACATTTTGAATGGTGACATAGAGGGAACCACGGCTGATATTGAAGGATGCTCATTCATTCAATAAACATTCATTAAGCATCTCTTATATGCTAGGCTCTGGGGATACAAACATGAATGAACAAAGTCCTTACCCCGAAGGAACACCAGATTATCTACAGGTAATCAGAATGACAAAAGAAAGCGTAAGGCTCAGGGGAGTCCACATGGGACGTGGGGTGGTTGTTGGGAAAGACTTCCCAGAGGAAGGCCCATCTTGAAGGACAAGAACATTTGGACAGGACAAGAGAGAAGGGCATTCTAGGGAAGGTGCTACAGGTGCAAAGGGACAAGTCTCACCTGAGCAATGACCAAGCCACTCATTATGACTGAAAGGTTAGGCATAAAGGAAAAAGTAAAGAGGAATAAGTCTGGGACTTGCCTGCTAAGGACTGGGGCTTAGAACCCAAAAGATCCTGCAACATTTTAAGCATGAGAATAAAACAATGAGTTCTGTATTTCAGAAGCAACATGTAGGTAGGGTTGAGGCAATGGGTTAAAAGGGGTTAAGAAAAGAAGGCCCACGTTGTCTCTCTTGGGTTATCACAAGTTTCCCAGTCTCATAGCAAGGCCCACAACAAATCCCACATTTCCAGCTTGCCAGTCTGCTGAATGGTGAATCCATTAATGAGATGGACAACTCAGGGAGGAGAGCAAATCTATGGAAGAGATGATGAATAAAGTAGAGTGTGGAGATGCCTGTGGAGTTTCCAACTGGAAACATCCAGTGGACAGCCAGAGGAATGGAACTGGAGCCCAAGGCAGACAGAAATGCTGAAGTTACAGACTTAGAACATCAGCAGAGAGGTGGCATGGAAGCCTTGGGGGAGAATGAGATTCTCTGAGGGAGAGTGTGAAAGTGAGTCTGAGGACAGAATCCCAGAGGCCTAATGTTGAAGAAGTGGAGAGGAAAAGAGAAGCCACTGAAGGAAACAGACAGGTGGTGGCTGGAGATGCGGGATTAGGAAACAGAAAGAGAGAGAGGGTTTCCAGACATTCAGAAGCTAGAAGTCATCTCTATCCTCATTACTTCTCATGCCTAGGGCTTCCAAATCTCCTATTCTTCTAGTCAGAGCTTTCTGTTACTCTCAATCTCCACAATTAAGAAAATGGAGTCAGAATAAAATGTCCTCTGTCATCTGCTACTTGCCCCAAAGACATGAGTCACATCTCGGCACTTGATGGGGCCCTGACAGCCACAGTCGAAAAGGCATCTTGTCTTCTCTGCTGGTGGCTGAACGAGGTCTATTGTTACATTTCTAATCAAGGATAATGAGAAATTAAGTATCTTCTTCTAATTTTCTCAGTCATGTAGTTGTTATAGATCCTTAGGAATGATCTGAACTACCATGACTATATTTAGCCAACGGTCTATGTCAAAATGAAATGACCACCAGAATACTAACCAAGAAATTGGGTTCCTAGTTCAGTCATTAACTAGCTGTGCCAGCTACTTAGCTTCCCAGGATTCCACCTTCATTTCTCAGGAAAAGTGCTGAACAAGATGATGGCTCAAGTCTCTTGCCACACAAAGCTTACCCTGATGCTATCAATGGGAGGCTGTGGAGGTGAAGGGGCATTCCTACAACTCTTCAGTTCATGCTTCCAGAGCATGAAAGTATGTGCCTGCAGCTGAGGCAGACCCTCTCCACATGTGGGATGGGACCACTTCATTTTACTCCCTTTTGCCCATCACCTTTTCTCATTTCTCACAACAAAGGAGCCAGAACATGTGCAAGTGGGATCTACTTAACTGAACCCAAAGAATCTGCTTTCTATTATATACTGCCTGTGACATTTCTGAACAAAACCATCAGTACTAGGTGCTGCAAGCCACCACCAGCAGAAACATACTCTACTTCTGAATCATCTGCTCGAGCCCTTCAACAAAGGCAAATACTGTACTGTGATCTCAGATGCCAGAGCACAGCCATGAGTTCCTGATGTAGATGCAGTTCCTTGTGCCTTTCTGAAAGATGCTTGTTGTGTCAGGTTGACTGACCTAGGAGATGAGAAACGAATAAAGCAAGAATAACTGCTATGAGCTCCATGTAATTAGAGGACAAATAGGAATGCAGACATATTAAAAGAAGTCAACTACAAGCCAAAACAGACACAAAGCATTCTGATGTTGCCACTGACACCAAACAAATGTATTTTTCACTAGAGAAAAAGCTAGTGTTTATTGATAATAGCCAACATCTATCTACCTGGTAGATATTATCCTACATGCCCACTTAAATTCTATACGACCTTGGGAGGCAGGTACTAATATTATCCCTGCTCATTAAAATAGAAGATATGAAGGCATAAGGTTAAGTATTTGCCCAGAGTTCCACAACAAGAAATAGAAGCCTGGCTTCTAACTCAGGCTGTCTGGTTTCAGAGCCCAGACTCTCAACTATTATTAAACAAACCAACAAACAAAAGGTCAAGAATATGGACAGGCAAGCAGAGAGGAAGGAAACCCAAATGGCAAATGAATATATGAAAATAGGAAAAAAATCACTATTAACCAGTAAAATCTAGACCTATTAACCAGCAAAATCTAAATTAAAGCATGATAAAAACCCATTTTACATTCCTCTAGTGAGGATACAGAGAAATAGTTACGTGAATTGTTATAATCTTTTGGGACAGAAGCCTGATAATATAGAAAGCATTAAAAACACAATAATCTTTGACCTAAAAATTCCCCTTTGGGGAATGTCTCCTACCAAAATAAGAGAACAAATATTTAATGCCATGTTGTTTATTGTGCACTGTTTGAAGAGGCTGTAACTGAAAACAACCTAATTGTTCATTAATAGGGAGATGACAATAAATCATACACTGTTCATAGTTGGAATATTATGCAACTTAGTTTAAGGTGGATTACAAGTTCACTATGAAAATGAGTAAGCCCAACCTTCTACGGACCCACAGAGATATCATGAAATATGTGATAGGACAAATTTCAGAATAATATATATATCATGAACATATTTTTAAAAAATAACTAAAAAACCCTACACATACGTACTCATGTTTCTACCAGCAATCACAGCTTGTTGAAAGGAAAATCACAAGAGGTTCTTAACATCGGTGTTCTCAGGAATGGGGGGAATAGAGACGAAGGGAACAGACTAACTTCTCTTTACATAACTATGGGAACTTTTCCTAATTATAGCAAGCATATCTATTTTTAATAAAAAGTTTTAGTAAAGACAATAAAATAAATACTTGTAATATGTACTTTCACACTCTAAGGGCCCACAAATACAGCTGTAAAAAAATACTGCACCAAAGACTACGTAGTTGAGCACTTCTCTAAGTGACAGAAACCAGTTCTGTCCTTAAAATAACCTGTGGTCAGTCTATATTGCGGCAGTAGGAAGAGCTGACTGGCTCTTCCCCAAACACCCTGTCGCCACCTCCCTGCCCACAGCCTGTTGACGACTCTGGGTTCAGTGGAGAGAATGAGAGGAAAATGGAGAGAGAAAACACAATGTCAGAGCCATTCTCTGTAGAAACTGGCTCAGAAGTCAAGGAAGAGAATGACTCATCTGTAACAAAGACTGTTCCCCCACCCCAGCCCATCCCGTAAACCCTAAGTTCACGCCCTGACAATGTTTTCTTCTTTGTCTTAAGAAGCAGTTACACAGCAGGTTGACACCGGGGTGGCCGTGAGCATGCTTGCCACTGCACTCCAGCCTGGGCAACGGAGTGAGATTCCAACTCAAAAATAAAAACTTAAAAAAAAAACAAAAAAAAAAAACAGCAGTTATGGACCAAATGCTCAAGAGTTTCCAGAAAGTATGCTGTAGGTTTTAGGCAGACTCTGTCTGTGCCTTACATTTAATTGTAAGCAGATAAAACAATCTCAAGTCAAAGACTATGGCCAACAGCATCTTATTTTGAGGATGAGTTATCAGAAAAATATTGTGTATTCCTATTCCTGTTGCAACAGGAAGACTTAGCAAAATCTTTGAGGCCTGAATATGTACTCTTTAATCTAATTTATTTTCATTACTTCCAAGATATGTAACTCCCCAGGTATTAATCTGTAACACAAAGCTGTAATAAAGCATTACAGAGTAAACAGGCCCAGAAATGTCACGCCAGCTGACCTCACAAACCTAACGCTAGCCAGTTCCTTTGTACTATAATGCAATGATACCATTTTCTGAACTGGGACTTATTTACAGACTTGGTTTTGAAAATTCCGAAAAAGGTATCTGCGAAACCATCTGGATTCTGACAAGTTCTGCTGAGCTTGGATCATGATCCTTACTCAACTTCAATAAGACTATAAAGTCTGAGACACCTTTTTTTCTCCTGTGTTCAACTGTGGAAGGCTCACCCAGAAAGATAAGTTCATTCTCTTAAAAAGAAGTTATAAGGGAACAGAATGTAAGCAAAAGTGGATAAACATGAAACCCTGCTTCTCTCACAGAACCACCTGGGGACACCAAATTGAGAGGAAGCTCCAATTTTTGAGTACAAAAAAAGCCCAAAAACAGAAAAACTGGAAAAAACATAAGGTGGGAACATGAGGGTTTTCTTCATACTACCTTTATACTAGGAGGTGACATATATGCTCCAATGTCACCTAAGATAAAGATGACCAGAGAGATAAATTATTAAATAACTACTAATGGTTTACAACCTGATCATATTACCACTTGACTTTCTAGAGAAGAAACTAATGAACTTGAACTACAGTCTGTATATTTAACAAAAATATTTATAAGACATGCTATATATCCTGCTATATTTACAACACAAATTGTTTGGCTCCATATTAGACAATAGAAGGAAAAGGACAGGTTTTAGGTTAGATACAGTGTGTTCCCTAAAATGAAAACAATAAAGATGTTCAGAACTAAACGTACAAACATAAGCTCTCAGAATATACAAAATATTCTGAAAACTTAAGTCCCTATCACTCATACCATAAGAAATGGGCTCTTCCATAATGTTCCAGAATGAGACATCAGTTACTTTGAATTAAAACAACTTCCTGTTGGTCATATCCTGTTTGGCTATGTCTCAGGCATCGTGGAAAACAAAAGCCGGGGCAACAGGATGAGGGAGGCAGAAAGAGGAGTTGACCAGAGACCAATATGATGTTAAATGACACCTTCAGCCACCTTCTGCCTTCCTCCTTTCTCGGCATCATACTTAACTGTGGCCCAGCCTCCCAGCCTGGCCTTCCTTGTACCTTCCTTCCCTGGTATTGACCTCTTTTCTCTTCATCCCGACTAACTCTCTCCTTGCACTGCTCTCCCTGATCCCACTTCCTACAGACTTCAGTCTCCATTCTGTTACCATGAAATCCATTCCTCCTAAAATAAGATGACCAACAGTTACTAGTCAACTTCTCTGCCTTCTCAACAGGTACAAATAATTCCCTCCCCAGGTACATTAGAGGGATGATAAACAGCCAGAATCACACTCTTGCTCAGGGCCCTGGATTGCAGAGGGACCAAGATTTGGGCACAGGTCTTCTCTTAGTGCCTGGCCCCTCACAATGACACCACTGAGTAGGCCATTAAGGCAAAGCCCAACACAACTCCCAACATGCCTGATGGCAGCATGCTGAGTGAAAGGCACCACAAGTCGATTTTCTTCATTCTTTCTCCCTTCAAAAAAGTACCTTCTGTCTCTTTCTACCTTCTCAAAGAAAAGTGTTTTAGCCGGGGTCGGTGGCTCAGCCTGTAATCCCGCGCCTTTGGGAGGCTGAGGTGAGTGGATTGCCTGAGCCCGCGGGTTCGAGACCCGCCTGGGCAACTTGGCGAGACCTCATCTCTACGATAAATCAAAAAATCAGTCGGGCGTGGTAGCGCGCGCCTGTTGTTCCAGCTACTTGGAAGACTGAGGTGGAAGGATCGCCGTAGCCCAGCAGGTCGAGGCTGCGGTGGCCAGGAGCAGCCACTGCATTCCAGTCTGGGTGACAGAGTGAGACTCCAACTCAAAAAAAAAAAAAAAAAAAAGAAAAGTGTTTTAAAAACACCTGAGAGCTAGGGGAACAAAAACAAAACAGTAAAGCCTCTAATAATGATGTGTTCTTCAGGTGTTGTCATGATCCACAGTAAGAAGTATGTTATAATGTTCTCAACACAAAGATAAACGTTTGATAGGATGGCCATCCCACTCACCCTGACTTGATCATCACACATTGTATTCAGATATCAAAATATCCCAGGTACCCCCAAAACATGTACAACTGTTAGACATCAATGAAAACAAACATATATAATAGCACACTAAAAAAATCGGTATGATTTACATAACGACGCAGTACAAATGCATGCTATACATTTGAAATAATATCTATCATTATTAAAGGCAGTGTACTTTCCACATTCTCTTCAATTTTACTCCATTTACATTTTTAAAAAAATGTGGGTCACATAATGGTTAGTTAAAGAAGCCTGAATAAAGAGTACAAACCGATTCACAAAATAGTCAAAACTAACTGATGGTGGAGGAGGCCAAAATAATGGGGGTATCTATCAGCTGGGAGGGCACACAGGACAGTCTGCTAGAATGCTGGGAGTGCTCTATACATCAATCTAGGGGATAGGTAAGTCAATGTACAAATGTGAACTCCATCGAGCTGCACAATTCATGCTTGAGCATTTTGCTCTATGTAAATCATACCTAAGTAAAGAAAGGAATACCAAACTAAATAAAAACAAAATAAAACGTAAGAAGTGGGTATTGAAATTGATTAAACTGATTTCACAAGCTAAAACGGCTTCGGCTAACTTGGTTGTAACCCACAGTCTAAAAATAATTCTAAATATGTTACATTTTTTAAAGCAATAAAAACCTAAGTAAAAAAATATAATATATACTTATAAAAAATATATGTACATACATGCGTATGCATATGTGTATGTACAAATACCACAGGTGCCAAAAAATGTATACACATTTTAAGAGATGTTATCTATGTATGACTTTTAGTTCACCAGAATCAGAAGTGTTTGGATGCTGATGGTAGCCACTTTGAGCACGTCTAGTAATTGCAGAAGTCAAATGTGATTTGCATTCATCTTTTGTATTGGTATATATTGAATATTACAATTTCAATACAGTTTTTCCTTTCTTAAAATGTGTATACTTTTGGGGGCACCCTCTGTATATATGTATGTATATGTGTACGTATATATAAAATCTCCCTGGGTCTTAGGCTTAAGCAATACGTACTGAATATTATATTGGCCAAGCAGTGAGAGAAGACAGGAGGGAACAACTCCTGTATGTCTTCATAGGAAAAAATACAGATTTATAATTCATCAACATTAGGCTCAAATAATATGAGTCTTCTCCTCAGTATCCATCCTCTTCACCCAATAACAGAAACTTACTCACTGAATTCTAGATTTCATCACATATATTATCTGCATCAATAAACTAAAACCCAAACAGGTTCAAAATTTTGTTTTGAGAAATTATGAACCCCCAAACATCTGGAAACAAAAAAGCAAATCTCAAAGTATGATACATGGAGGTTCACAACACAAAAACACTAACACACAAGTTAAAACTCTTTCCAGACTGGGAGGAGGTGGCAATGGTGGCAACTAAAGTTAGCTTTAATAGGCAGGTGCTAAAATGATACGGTGGTAACAGCCAAGTCCTAAAGAAAAACAATGCTCTAAAGTCCTAACCAAGGAGGGAGACTTTATATTTGAGAACAGTCATGTTGTCTTAAAGTAAAGGTCAATGCTGAATGCTAGTCTATTTATAATCCTATATAGATAAACCATGTTTCTATTATAGTACTTAAGATGTGGGTGTTTAGGGTCACCATTTCACTGTATTACCAAAAAAAGAATAGAAAAGGCAGTAACAGAATAAATGTAGAAGGCTAGAAGACAAAGATATTTTCTCATTTAAAAAAGAATCATTCTTCGACGCACGCAAGGAGACAAGTACAAGGATAGTCATTGTAGCATTGTTTATAATAGAAAAAATGGAAATAATAGGACAGCTAAAATAAAATGTCTATACGGTGCAATAAAAGGGGCGGACTAGATCCATCTACAAACTCAGAGCACTCTCAAAAAGAAGGCTGAATTCTCAAATGCTTTAAAGCAAGTGCAGAATAATACATAAAGTATGCTAGCATTTATATAACAGTTTTAAACATGAGGGGGACCCCTCAAAACAGAATTTATTTATAAAAAATTGTGTATTTACCCTTACATGTTTAAACTTCAGTCACTTTCAAAATACTCTCTGTTTAATACAATACACCTATTGAGACACTTTTCCACTGCACGAAATAGTTTTTTTTTTCATTTTTTATTATTATTTTTTTATTTCAATAGTTTTAGAGGCTACAAATAGTTTTTGGTTAGGGCTTTACGTGTATCCTCCACCCTGTCTGTGAACACTGCGAAATACTATTCAGCCATCAAAAAGAATGAAACAATGTCTTTTGTAGCAACTTGGATGGAATTGGAGAACATTATCCTAAGTGAACTAACTCAGGAACAGAAAACCAAACACCACATCATCTCACTTCTAAGTGGGCACTAAGGATTCACAAAGACATCAACAACGGTATAATGGACACTGGAGACTCAAAACCATTTCTGAACTTGTCAATGAGAACTTTTTTCATCCAGGGAAACAAAAAAAAAAAGTCACTTGGACAAGATCGGGTGAATAGGGAGGGTGGGGCACAGGGTCATGCCATTTTTGGTCAAAAACTGCTGAACCCTCAGTGCGGTGTGGGCAAATGCACTCATAAATCACCCATCATGAAATGGGCAAACGTGTTGAAAGAATCTCCAAAAAAAATCCACTGAAGCTGAAGGCAGCCTCTCACAACATCACCAACTGGCACACTGATGCCAATGGGTTCTTAGAATACTGACTGAAAGAAACTGACAGTAGTGGGACACTGCCTGGAGGGGGGAGGAGCACATAACATCAATAAGGGTGCCTGATCCTAAACTAGGTGAAGTAAGGACCAAGGGGAGACCCAAATTTCACCTGCGCATTGACCGCTTATGTACCTAATCCTGAATTGTACCCTACATCTTTAAAATAAAATAATAAGAAAAAGTAAAAACAAAAACAAACAAAAAAACACCTTACCTAGCAGGGGAAGCTTGTACTAAAAGGGGCCTACCCTCCAAAAGATAATTCTGGATTATTGGGGGGCACCCCCCATACAAAATCGCACCATATATATCATGATGACAGGTTTATTTGTAAAGACACAAAAACAAAATGGAAGTAAAACTTATGATAGTGCTTGCTTCCAATTGCCATTGTAGAAAAAAAAGAGAATGGGAACAGGACAATGTTTAAAAAGAACAACTACAACAAATGCTTTATCTCTTTTAAAAAATACGGAGGTTAAAAAGACAGCATCGTAACAGATATTGAATCTGGGTGGCGGCAGTATGGTTGCTTTGGACTCCTTTGTGCTTTTCAGTAACTTTTGAGTTTCTCAAAATTGTAAAACACAGGTATAGCTTTTTTTCCCCCCCATTGAGAGTGACCCAGAAACAACATCCATAACTCAGGCAAGCCCTCTTTGGTACAGTGGCAAGATTACCACGTCTATCCTCTTGGGAACTGTGTCTACTAACTTGACTATGGGAGAGTACATATGTTAACATAAGAAGTACCATGTTATTATGAGAACACACACTGTGCATTTTGGCTATTTCGTCAATACTTGTGGTACAGTATTAAATATTATTAGGGAAAAACATTTAAAGGGTAATAAAAATAGTACTTCATATTCAGGTCAGAAAATAGACAGCAGTCATCATGTTATCGTTACGATTTCAACACATTCCATTCTGCACAAACTCATGAAATGAGAGCAATTTCAGTAGCATTCAATGAAGAGCAGAAGATTTAAGATGGCGTTACCTTGACAAGTTCCGGCAGGTAGCTATCCAAACCGGAACCAGAACCTTCCAATTTGCTTTGTTCATCATCTAAAATGGCAAAACAGGTAACCTGAGTCACTTGCAATTCAAAGTATTGTATTTAAAACAGGAGGAGGAGGTATTTCCCTCAGGTGCCCTCAAACGCAGTGGTTCTCAACTCTGGATGCACACTGAAGACACTTGGGGAACTTAGAGAAAATACTGATGCCCAGGCCCAGTGCTGCGAGTCAGTGCTATAGCTGGTATAGCATAGACACTGTCTAACTGATACTAACTGTGAACAGCCCTCATGGACCACTCATCAGATCCCCTAGAAGTCAGACCTCCCCAGGGCCTACCCCAGGCCAACTCAATCAGAATCTTCGGTAGGGTCAAATAAACAGTATTTTTAAAAAGCTTCCAGGCACATCTAGCGGGTGGCCAGGATTGGGAACCACCTAAGGGCTTGGAACATAACATGAATTGTCAAGAACATCTCCAGACTTTTCTTACCAAATTAACCTGAGGTCCCCACCCATTCTAACTTTGTTTTCAAAATTCCAAAGGATTTTATTAATGATAATAATAATAACTATTACTAATATTTTCTAATTCTATGCCAGGTACTTGAGAGACACTTTCTTATTTATTTACTCTTCCCATCTGCCCAACAAATTCTGTTTTTCTTCCTGTTTTACAGGTGAGTACACGGAAGCTCAAACACATAAGTAGTTTGCCCAAGGTGACACAGCTGAAACGGGACTCAAACCCAGCCCTTCTCTCTGCCTTCAAAGCTATACTTCTTCCCACTACACGATTTCCATATAACAGAGAAGTAAGTTCTAATGTGACAAAACATTTGCTGGCAGGCTATCTGTGAAGAGCTCCTAGTTGTCTTGCCTCTCATGTACTTGTGCAACACAGATCTCCTTCCTAGACCTGCCTGGCAAAGATAAAGCCACCCACAGAGGTGTGTGCCCCTGGGGTAAGTGCGACCTACCCACCTTCATGAGAGTCTCCATTTCGCTTTTCTTGCATTGCGGCTTCAAAGTTGAGCTGGAGAATCTTGTTTAGGACTGCGATCCACTCCTCCATTTCCACTTCACTGTCTGCTGCCAGAAGGTAACTACTTTTGTCCTGCATCTTGAGCTCAAAAGCAAAACGCCTGACTTTGTTGTTCTGAAATGGAAAAAGGATAGAGAGACACTCGTTAAAAGAATTAGAACTATCTTATAATAATTCCTCTTATTTGCTGGTGGGTGCTATCTCGTTGCATTTTGGACCAAGCTATTTAAAACCGCAAGCCCCCTCCCCCATGAACCCCCATCACTAACCACCTGCCCTGCCTTAGTTTCTCCACAGCTTCATTTTTCCAACTGAGTCATTACCTATTTTACATATTTGTTATAGTCACTGTCTGTCTTGTCCAGTGAAATAGAAACTCCCAAAGGGCAAAGATTTGTCCTTTCTGTTCAGTGTTATATCCCTAGCGCTGGTATACAGTGGGCACTTGAAAAATATTGGTTGAATGAATAAAGTTTGATAAAATTTTCATATTCCTTTAGCTTCTATTTCTTTTTTTTAATCAAGTAGTGTGTGGTATTACATTTTTAAAAGCAAACCACTGCCTGTCAATGTTTGGCTTACTTATGTATAGCTTTCTCATCATTCATGAATCCCAGAGACACCCTGTCTCTGGCCTTGCCTCATGCCTCCAGTTTTTGTGCCTGAGAGAGAGTGACAGGCTAAAGGTACAAAAACAGTAGTTTATGTGCAGTAAAAGACGGAGGACAAATGGGCAGTGGGCCAGCATTCCTCAGCCTCAGCACTACTGACATTCATTCTGGAGGCCACGTCTTCGTTGTGAGAGGCTGTCCTGTATATTGTACAAGTTTAGCCACATTCCTGGCCTTGACCCACTGGATGCCAGCAACACACTACACACAACAACTGGAAATGTCTCCAGATATTTTCAGATGTCCCCTGGTAAGCAAAGCTCCTCAGGTTGACTGCACTAGATAGCAGCTTAGCTTGGAGGAACAGGACACAAAACATGTAAGCAAAGGATGAGTGAGGTGAAATGGCAAACTCCCACCAACCTGGGGGGGGTAGAATTCAGTCCCCTACACTCTCTCAAGCTCTAGGTGGACAGCCACAGTCCCTGGTGAAGCTCTCAGGGACAGGGCGACCCTCCCAAATGTCTCTCTGTGTTTTGCAGCAGTTCTTAGAAATGCAAAGCCACGTGTTCCTCTTGGCAAAGCCACACAAACTCCCATGAACAGACTGTCTGCTGTGGGCTCAGTAATTGCCACCTTGGATTTCATTTCAACTTCAAGGCAGAAATCAGAGACGGAGTCAAAGGCTAGAAATGAGATGAGTTTTCTCTCTCCCATTCCTCACATGCTCACAATCATGGAAATAAAAAGTTAAAAGGAAGAAAAAAAAAAATAAGGCCTCAATTCTAAGTTATTTCTCTTTCTGAGCCTTGGTTTTCTCATCTGCAAAATAAGTATGATCAATTTCAAGGGCTCTAAAATACTTTTAAAAAATTTTTAGTTTAGAGGTTTCTTCACATTCATAGCATTAATCAACTAATTTTTTTATACTACCCCAAAATAATAGCAATTTTTTTAAAAAAACATTTAAATAGCAAAGTTTGGCACTCAGTCTACAAACAGACATAGATAAAAACAAATTACTTTAATCCTTGGAAGCCTTAGATACAGTTGATTAAATAAAAAAAAACGCCATCAGCTGCATCTGCAAAAACAATGTGAAGGAAGAAACTTACACTGAGGTCAGTCAGAATCTTAGATTTTAAAACGCACCCCAGAGACTAAATGATAGCTCAGGGCTGTCGTATGTAAAACATCTGTACCCTGTGTCAAAGACATGCAGCAAAACTCCCTTATAAAACAAAAATAATTACTTCCTACTTTTAAAAATGAAGTTGCCAAATATAATTAGTTTTGCTTTAACCTTTTCTTTTTTAGAAAATTCCGCTAAAAAGAAATTCAAAAGTCTTTCAACAGAAGATACAAATGGAACTCCTACTTGGGAATCCCACACAAGAAGTTAATTCACTGTCATTGATAAATCACTCTGCTACTCCTTACTTTACACTGCAATAAACATACTCTAATATAATTCAATTGTTCATAATGGCAGTTTTCAGCCAAGGCTGAATTGCTAGCTGAGAGACAGCCACATATTAACTAGCTGCTAATAGAAAATAATTTTCACTGAACATTAAGTGGTGCTACAGTCTTGATCTAGGTCCAAATACACGTTCATGTATTACACCATTTGTTTTTCACACTGCACAGTGGATTTTTAAATTAGTTGTCAATAATTAAAGATATCAAGATTTAACTAAAATTCTGTGTTTCTGGCCTTTGGCAAAACAGGATGATCCGGCAACTTTGAGCTTTGGTGAACAAAAAAGTTCACCAAAAAAATACAAATCAAGACACAACGGCCAAAATTCCAGAACACTAGAGATCAAAAGAAAATCAGGAAGAACAGAGAATGACACAAGACGCCTCAGAATAACACTAGCCTCTAAAAGGTCATGGAATGCCTTTGAAATCCCAAGGTAAAATGCTTTCACTTTGGATTTTATAACCAGCCAAACTGAGTCAAATGTGAATGCAAAAATGAAGATATCCGCAGATACCTTAACTCTCAAAAAATTAACATCTTAAGAACAATTTTTCAAGAAGTTACGACTGGAGCTGGTGCTCCTCATAAATAAGAAAGCAGAACAAAAAGGAGGAAGATGCAGGATCCTGGAAGCAGAATTCAACACAGGGATCTCTAGGAGGGCAGCAGTTAGGGGCAGGGAAAGCAATCTGGCCAGATTAGAACAGGAATGAGTGCCAGGAGCTAAAATCCTATCTCTTAGCTTAGGGAATCATTCAGTAATGTCCAAAACTGATGGATGAAGAAGTAGAGGGGAACACTCATGACCCAGCCATAGGATTGTTTCAGGGACACAGGGGGTGGGGCGATGCTGGCTGAGGCTCTTCTTGGACTGCTTTTCAGCAGTGCTGAGCTGCTAGATGAATGCATTCCTTGGAGGAAAATGCAATTTAACTTTAGGTAAACACATTAATACATAAACCTACAGTATACCTGTGGTCCAACCAGAGAGCTGTATCCCTGATTTTAACCACACTGGCCCCCCAAAACAACCTCGTGATAGAACTGAGCTTTCAGTCGATGTGATCAGCCACCACGGAGTCATCTGAAGTCTTTGATAATGGTGACTGCATCTTTTGTGAGGAGTTGTTAGGGAGATTGTTCATTAATCACAGAGCTCACTGTCTGAAGGACCCCTAAGAAAAATGCCTGAATGATCTTCATTCTGAGATTACTTGGACAGATTCTGACTAATTAGATTGTCTGTATCTTAGGGACACTGTGAATTGTGTGACCAAACAGGTCTTCAAGTCAGAAGGCACAAAGCCCAGTTGGTGGCCCACCCATAGTAGGCATTAGGTCTTCTAAACGTAGGCTTTTTTCTTAATTCTATTTTATCTCACTCCTGTCCCAACCCCTTGTTCATTTCCCTGCTTTTACTCTCACTTTAAATTTATACCATTCCCTGTTTTGTGTATCCTTCTAAGCTGCTGCCTTAAATCTTTCTGGAAAATGGCAAGGGAGCAGATAGATGGACAGATGGATGGATGGACATATGGGCAGATGGAGGGATAGATGATGGATGGATAAATGGACAAGTGATAGATGGGGAAACCAGCAACCCACTTTCAAAGACAATTCTTGACAGGTATGGAAGGATGCACACCAAACTGGTAATAGCTTTCTGGGAAAAGAAGTCATTAAAGGAGAGGAGAGGGAGTCGAGAGGACTTTCACTTTACACTGACTGATCTTTTAAAATAAAAATACAGGACAACTCTTTCAGGTCCCCTCCCATTTGGGAGCTTTTTTTGTCTTTTAATAAAATCTTGCTTCCTCATCTTTGGAAAAAAAAACTATCTAATATCAACTACATGCTTACTTATCCCTTGTCGGCACTGTTCTAAACTCTTTTTTTTTTTCTTTTTTTTTTGAGTTGGGTCTCACTTTGTTGTCCAGGGTGGTACAGTAGTATGATCACAGCTCACAGCAGCCTCTGCCTCTTGGGCTCAGGCGATCCTTCCATCTCAGCCTCCCATGTACCTGGGACTACAGGTGTGTACCACAATGCCTGGCTAATTTCCTTTTTTAAAATTTTAATTTAATACTTATTTTTTCATGAGTGAAGATCACTCTGAATCTAAGCTCTTTATGTGTATTCATTAATCAGTCCTTTCAATAACAGTATTTGGCACTATCATTATCCCTACTGAAAAATGAGGAAACTGAGGCACAGAGTGGTTAAATTAAATCTCCAAAGTCACAGAGATGACAAGTGGTAAAGTAGGGATTCAAACTCCCTGAAGTGCAACCCAGTCTCTTTACCAATATACTACATCCCCACTGTACTGTGGTGGTAGCAATAAAAGTTACCGAGATGCTAAGGACTGTTCTAAATATTTCCATGTGTTGACTCATCCAATCCAGTCATTTACTCTATAAAGAAACACTATCATTAACTAAATTTTGCAGATGAAGAGACTTCAGGTAAGTAGACTGTCCAAGTCACAGAGCTACAAAGTGGCTTAGGCAGGTCTTAAACACAAGAACTTGTGTACTGGAATGCTCACACCTGCCACAGCATAATTCTACCTCGGTGCTATCCCTGCCATCTTCTAAAGTGATAAAAAGCAGCCTTTTCTTATTTTAAAGTTTAGACATATTACTGCTTTTGGAGTGTGCACTTAAATCTGCTAATTCACACACAGTACTAAAGCAGATAAAAGAAAAGTATAACTCTTTTCATATTTACCTGAACCACACCCATACAGGAATCCAGAAATATCGATCCTTTTGGTTCTTTGGAGATCTTTTCATCTTTATAAAAATTCAAGTTATAGGATCCATCACCAAGTTGAATCAGGTGGAAAAATCGTCTCTTAAATGACTGAGAGAAAAACACACACACAGCTTTTCTTTCAAAATGAAAAGAGCCATAATCTTTATCAACAACTCACCTATGAAAATACACATACATAAACACTGTCTTGGTTCTCACTACAAATCTAATTCTGGCCGATGCCCCAGGTAACTGGAGGGATTAAGACTCCCCATCACATCTAACAGTCTCCCTGCATTTCAGTTCTGAGAAGATGGTTCCCTTAACATGCATGGGCCATTTTTCTCACCCACAGAATTTGAGATTTTCTATAACGACCTAAAAGTAGCGTAGGGACTTCCAATTTGAGATGCAGAAGGACGGAAACTTTCTCTAAAATCCCCAGGGTTTCTTGTTCACACCAAATAGGAACTATTTTTTGCCTTGTGATACTGAATGACTTTCCAGCCTTGGGATTATGACAGTCACATTTCCTGATTTAGTTTCCATCTTCCTGTTCAAACTTCTCCCTTCCATTCTTTCTTTTCCCTTTATTGTTAATCCCAATCTTTCTCTGGTCCTTCCTCTCTCCTGAATAGCTTCTCACACTGCTTTTACTTTTCTCTATTCAACCCTCTTCCAATTTCACTATTTTCATGTGGAGTCCTCAGCATTTGCTTTTCTTGACTTTGTTGCAGTACACCTCCTCAGAGGTGCTTAGGTTTAGCATGGCAAATAGTGTCTTGGTGATGTTCTGTGAGGCACCAAGGAGCATTTTACAGTTGCTATAGAGAAAAAAGCCTACATCAGTGACTGCATCTCCACACCAGCCCAGTGATGGTCTCCTGAAGCTGGTGGTCAGAGGGCAGTGATGGGAAGTGGGTGGACAGGGTTGTACCAATGGGGGTGCAATCACCAGGGAAGCATCCTAGTAACCAGACAATGTCCCTTTTGTTGGGAAGAACAGCACACGCATTCATCTTGAATACTGTTCTCAAGACCTAGAGCAGAAAAGGGTTTCATGAGAGAGGAAGGCAGGGCGATGAGTCTCCTTACCCTCATGGTCACGCTGATGGCACTGTTCATGTTGCCTTTGTACAGCCACCCGTGCTTGGTGATGCCACCCTTCTGAGAACCCAGGGAGGCAGCATCCTAGGAGAGAAGGAAAACACCAGCACAATCACTCTCTGGTACTACCTAGGTTACTTGCCTTGAGTTTGGTCAATGGGAAAATCACTTCCTTTGTGCCAAGGTGTCCATTGCCCCTTTACTGTATTAACCACTGACACTAGCGCCCACAAGTCGCATTAAAGTCCACTTAGCAGTAAAAACGAGAGTCCTACGTATCTGAAAACCTTATTCCATCAGAGGCAACGCTAGCTCCAGTCCACAGAAAATACATACCACACTTGACCACTCAAGGTGGGAAGTCTCTCCTGGTTTCATGAAAAATGTTTTCCAATTACACTCCCCTATAGTTGGAGGACAAAGGCAAATTCCTGGAAAACTTCCCAGAGGCTTGGTTCGGAGAAAGGTGAATAAAGAAAGGGAGGAAATGTGGGGCAACACAGAAAGGAGAGATAAAATGATGGAGCAAAGGAAAAGAAGAAGAAAGAGGTAAGAATGCAGGCAGGGACAGAGAGAAAAGGGGGAGTTAAAAAAGTAAGGGGAACTAATTAGAGAAGAAGAAACCTGCTTCTTCAAGTTCAGACCCCATACCATGAGATCTGCATTGAAGGAAGTGGGCAAGGGGCTGCTATCTACTGCTAAAACTAGGTTAGTCAGACATTTGTATACAAAAGAAGCAGGTGAAATATATACATGCACAGACAATCTGGCAAATCTTTTGTAATCAAATTGACCATTGCAGAAAGACCCATCCTATCCCTTTGTTTTGAGTCATCTCAAATAATAACTTTAGTAGTATTATAATTGTTCTTATCATTAACAGTAATAGAAACAATGTACCTGTCTAGAATTTTACAGCTTAGTATATGCTCTTACACACATTATTTTAATGGGGCCTCTTGTCACTATGAATCCCAATCAGCACCAAGTTATCAATACATCATTCATTTTTAAAGACCATAAGTTTTCCCCAAAATTATTTTAAAAGTGGTTTCTAAAATGATTTTCTACATGGACATTTTAAAAGAAAAAACCTAAACTCACAATGGGAGATCCAGTGTTTAGTAGGGAGAATGGGACATACAGAGAGAGGCAGTACGACCTTTGAAAGCCTTCCCTTGCTCAGTGGACACACTCCCCTTAACGCCCTCCTCCCATTATACCCTTCTCTGGGCATATCTTTTCTCCAGAAGTAGGGAGAGTGGGCTTGATGAAATCAGACTTCACTAGAAGCAATCACTGAAAAAAACAGCCATTTAAAATCTACTGCCTAGCCGTTTGTTTCAAGATATCCCGTTGAAAACAACCTAAATTTAAGGTCTAAGTAATCTTGATATCTTTTAACAATGTGGCCAAATCTGGTCCAAGTCTCTGAAAATAATCTCAGAACAAATAAACACAACCAGGAGAGCATGAAACGTTAAGCGGTCAAGTTGAAACAGAGAACTTATTTCAATCAATCAAACAGAACATGTAAAAAAATTCTTCCCTTGTTTCATAAAACACTCCAATTCCTCTTTTGGCTAAATGTTGGTAATGTTCTAAATAATCTTCTAAGTCTAGAAAGTCAGCGTTTAAAGTGAAAAGGAAAGCAACAGCAAGCAGGCAGCCCACCTCGTCTTTGTCGACCTCCTCATCAACTTCATAGACATGAACAGGAAGCTTATCCAACTTGGCCACTTTGCTTCAAAAACAAGAAAGAAAACTTGTTTTATAATTGCCTAGTCCATGAAGTGGCTTTGCATTTCTTCTTTCATCAGAGGAACTCGCCTTTAATAAATCCAAAGCTGGCCCACACAGATAATGAATAAAACAATCCATGCCCTTGCTTTTCAAAAGGGGTGAGCCAAGAGACTTGAGTCAGAAAGCTATGCAGAAAAGACAGCATAGCTTGTTGGGAGTTAGCCAGCATATTAAAAATATGAAAGTGGATTAGTTTTTAATCAACAAGGACTTGGTAGAATAACCTTTAATACAAAATTTATAAAGAAAAAATGGAATGAGTTGCTACGTTTAAAGTGATTAATGGTGATGGTATTAGCCACAACAAAAACAAGACACCAATAACAGTATCAACCAGCAATTATTAAATGGTTATACATGCCAAGCCCTGTGCTGTGTACTTTCCATGTTATCTCATTTAATCTTTTATGGTGGGAACTGTTAGGACCACTCAACAGAGAAGGAAACAGAGGTTCACAAAGGGCACAGTTGTCCTAGGCAGAACACAGAATCTATGTTCTTCACCACTGTAACAATTCTCCCTCTCTTTCTCATCACCCACTTGTAAATTCTTATGAATGCCAGCAATCTATCATATGTTAGTATAGGTATCTCACAGACTGTTATCTTTCAACCATAAGACTGTGAACAAGATGATCAATAAAGATGGGTAAAGCCAATCGAATGGGAAGAATTCAAAAATCCCCAAGGGAGGAATGGGTAAACACAGAACTAGAGTGTACCCTTCTGGAGAAGATAAATCGAGGAGGGAGTGTTCTCTGCTAAGGTTTAAAAACAGGCAACTGGGGAGCTGGCTGAACACTCTTAAGGAGTGGCAAAGCCACACAAAGAGAAAAACAAACAGCAAGGTCCCCTGAGAAGACTATGAAAGGTTTAAACACATAGATGCAACAAACACAAAGAAAAACACATTAATCAGGCCTCAAATAATATTTTCATTGGAGATTTGCTTTCCATTTTCATAATCAACTATATTTTAATGTGTCAATGCTAAGGGTTTGGATATGGTTTGTTTAGCCCCACCAAAACCTGTATTGAAATTTGAAGCCCAATGTGGTGGTGTTCGGCCTAATGGGAGGTGTTTGGGTCGTGGGGGCAGATCTCTCCTCCAAAAGGCTTGGTGTTACTCTCCAGGCAGTGAGTGAGGATTACTTCTCACTGACATGGGTTAGCTCCCAAGAAAGTTGAAAGTAAGACTCGCTTTTTGGTCTTTTTGTCGCCATGTTTTGACACAGCACAAAAGTCTTTATCAGAAGCTGAGCAGATTTGAGTGCCATGCCTCCTGTACAGCATGGAGAAGTGTGAGCTAAATAAACCTCTTTTCTTTATAAATTACCCAGCCTTGGGTATTCCTTTATAGCAACACAAAACAGACTAAGGCACCAACTGCATCATTTCAGGATGTGCTGATTCATTGCCAGCCTCGCAAGGCAAGACCTACCTACTTCTAATTCACTCTAACCACCACTCATCAAGCTAAACATACTTGCTTTGGTATATTCTAGAACAAGTTAATACATTAGTTATCACACACCATCTAGAAATATTTTCTTTAATAACTCAGATTGCATATGAAGTTACACATCTTCCTGAGTATTTCAGGTTCAAAGACTTTTCCCTATGTATATAATTCCATCTTGTGTGATGTGACAGTTTACTTACCTTGGAAGCTGTCGAAACTCTCCTGAGTAATCTTCATATTTATAGTTCACAAGATGCCAGTCAGAGTTATAGGTTTTGATGCACTATTGGGGTGGGAGGAGATAAATAAACAGAAAGAAAACAAAGATAGGGGATGACTTTTGCAAAACATTTGGGAAGGCACACCCTGTATACAAACATCAAAAAAATTCTTTCCCATCAACCAGCTAATGCCTGAAATTCTACCACCAGGGACTCTCAGGAAGCTTAAGACTTTGAACCACTGAAACATTACCCTTAGGAGTAGTATCACTTCAAGTTATCATTATTAACGATTTGAGAGCAGATTTTACAAAGAGACAAACTTCATCTAACCTTGTGGTATTTATATAACAATGAACTATTATGAACTAAGCACTTGGTTCTTAAGAAGCTATATGACCTCTATTAGGAGATGAAAGTAAATAGAAAGTGTGACCTAAAGACATTCTCATGGTATTTACTAACATTAGAACTAGCTCTGTTAGTTCATACTATATAAATTTGCCCTCAGATTTTCTTTCTATTCATAGGGAACAGAGTGAGTCAGTAGAAAGGCAGATTTAGATTCCAATTCATAGTGGCACTTTCATCTGTGTCTACGTGTACCAGAGGCATCATATATAGAGGACTCCACTGCCAAAAATTCTGTTAGTGACGCTAGCCTACACAGGCTACATTCAAACTACCTCACTACATGACAGTCAATGGGCCAGCAATAGTATCTTTCATTCATCTGCCCATAAGGATCCACCCCACTAGTGTGTAGAGCCTTAAGATTATAATGCCACATCCACCAGATGTTCAAATATAAATGAGTCAAAATCAACAGGTGAAGATGTTTGGCTAACAGCGGCTTAGTTCAAATGATTTTCTGTATAGCCAACTGCTGACTACACATAGGTAGACTTCCGTGTGGCCAAAAAAATTGAAAGAATAAATTAATGTACTGATGCCTCACCTAGTTTGTTTGACCCTGGCTATAACTAGCATCATGAACAAAGTCTCTATTCTGCTTATCTCACTTCGTAGATTGCACTGTCAATCTTTTTAAATCTGCATGGTAGCCTATGCCTGAAGGTCTTCTGAAGCAAACGCCCCTCTGCTCTCAAATGCATGAAAATAATAACAGCAACAACAGCAGGTGCGTATTGTGTTCCAGGTTCTAGAATAAGCACTTCACTGGCAAGGGTGTACGGGGAAGGTAGCGTAAGGTGTTTATATTATCATTCTGAGAGGTGAAATATATAGCAGAAAAGGGTTACGAGCAGAGTCAGATCTGGGAGCCGAACCAACTTTTCCGTTATTTTACCATGCAGTTACACGGTAAAATGCTATTTTATTCTTGAAAATGCTTTTTTAAATTTCACAAAGCATTTTCACATTTAGAACATGACACATTCACACTCCAAATTATGTTCCAAAGCCAGAAAGATTTCAGAATAATCTACTTTTGGATTTTCTCACTAGACCCCTAGGTCCATTGACATAGCTAAACCAGGCCTGACTACGTATGACACAGTCTGTGGACGTGTCTGTTCTCTTTATATGGCCACAGTGGTTTTTTATCAAGCAACTAACATTGTATCACCAAACCTCCTGTAGGCCATTAAAGCCATTATGAAGTAGAACATGTGCCTGCCCAATTAAAAACTAAATAAATCAGCATTAATTTGTATATCATGAATGCATTTATAAATGGAACATCTGAGTGCCCAGATTTTAATATCTTAAGCAAAATGGGGAAGAAAGACAATTATACTGTCTAAATATTTAAAATTATAAGGACTCACCAAAAAACACAGTCAACCAGCTTAAGTACTTAGAGACTAATTTATTTAACAAGGCATTGTTGACTGTCCACATAGCAGACACAAGCTAAATTCCAAGGCAGAAACACAAGATAAAGCAAGCCATCGTCACCAGTCTGCGGCTATAGAAAGTCTAGGAGATAACGGGTTCCATCAGAAATCTATATCCAGAGAACTGTCCTTCCAAAAAGACAGAAATATGACTAACTAATTACATGAATAATCTCTCAAACATATGAAATTCAGTAATATCTTGAAGTTACACTGAAAGGTTTTGAAGTGTTTTTGTTGTTTTTTTAAAGCCATTAAGTCATTCTTCTCTGGCTCAGAGGCTGAAGAGGAAGTTATTCTCCACCCAAGTGGAAGGATCCTGAAAGGGTTTAGTTATGTTGGCTCCAGTATCATGGAATGAAGCAGTTATTGCTCAATCTGCAATGATTAAGGAACTTAATGGAGAGTTATTCTTCACAAACCATATTTTTAAAATCGATTCGGAGAACTGAGTTAGTAGTAAATAATTTTGTCGCATGATTTGAAACAAGTCAACAAATTTATTATGCAAAAATCAGATCATAAACATTTTCAGCTTTGAGGGTGACATCATCTCTGTTATAA
Source organism: Tarsius wallacei (assembly GCA_963574415.1). Taxonomy (NCBI): domain Eukaryota; kingdom Metazoa; phylum Chordata; class Mammalia; order Primates; family Tarsiidae; genus Tarsius; species Tarsius wallacei. The sequence goes on along the minus strand of CAUYQG010114385.1, from coordinate 3,668 downwards.
CAATTTAACCCTGAGTTGTATGGTAGAAGCAGCCATAGGCAGCATGTAAACAAACAGTATGTATGTATTACAATAAAACATTCTTTCCAAAAACAGGCTGCAGGCCAGATTTTGCCTGCAGGTCAGTTTGCCAACTCCCGATTTAAAACAAAAATTTATGACTGTCTACATAAACATTCTGGCTGTATTTGTTTGGAACTGAAGGTAAGATAGGAAGTTATCTTTTCAGAAGATTAAGAGAACACACTTCTAAATTTTTTAAGTATTATATTTAATTTTTCAGAAATCTCAACAGGAACTATTGTTATTCGATTGCTCTTCACTTAAAAAAGCACAGCTTCTTTGTAGTGAGCAGTTTTATCAAGGGGCATATTTACCAGCTTAACATCAACTAGAGAAATGGAAATAAAAACTCATTATTTTTAAAGGAAGGAACATTTCAAGAAACAAAATTGGAACAAAAATACCTGGAGGAAAAACAAACATCCCTAGGGAAGAATAAAAAAAAGCAACCTAAATTGTAATAATTTCTCTTTCCTCCATAACAAGATAATTTTATTTGTATGTCCAAACAAAGTAATAATCATCAATGTATCTTGATAAAGGACATATATAATAATCAATACATGCAATAATGTATATTGATCAGCAATAGTCAGGCTCTGCTTATCATCACCTGGGACATCATGAATATTAAAGTAGCCAAGCTCAGTGGCTCATGCCTGTAATCCCAGGTCTTTGGGAGACTCAGGCAGGAAGATTGCTTGAGCCCAAGACCAGCCTAGGCAACTTCATCTCTGCAAAAAAATCAAAAAATTAGCCGGGCATGGTGGCACACACCTATAGTCCCCACTACTTGGGTGGTTGAGGCAAAAGAATCACCTGAGCCCATGAGGTTGAGGCTGTGATGAGCTGTTATCATGCCACCTCACTCAAACATATGCTATAGAGTGAGACCCCCAACTCAAAAAACAAAAGAATATTAAAGTAGTCTTGAAAATATAAACATATAAATGAAGTAAATGTGTGTGCTAAGTCACCCTTAAAAACAGTATCAATACCAAAGCCTCTGACAGAGATTTCCAGTGACTTCATTTGCAAGTTACCTCTTATACTAAGTCTATGAGATTAATTCTGTAGAATTCACTTTTTGTAGTCAGATACCAACTCTGCGGACTCTTCTATCCAAGTTTAGAGTCTGAAGACTTCATGTTATTCTATTTTAACTTCCATCATAAAAATATAATCATCTCTTTGACACTTAAAAATGTTGAAATTTAAAGAAAAGGGGGGCAATTCGGGGAAAATGACTTTAAAATGTAAATGAATGCCGTTTGGAATGGCCTTACCTCTGTAACAAATAAGCTCTGTGCTTCCTCCTCTGCCTTGGCAGGAACTGTTGAACATATGTATCTACCCTGTCGTCTGAGGAGGGCCGTCTGGGAACAAAAGCATGAGAGGAAGACTTGGGTAAGCGAATAAGGCAAGCACCGGCCTCAGAGTGCAGCTGTGCACCCTGCAGCTGGGCCTGGCACCCACAAATCCCTCCAATTTCTTCCAGCTGGTGCAGCTGCCTCCTTAGGTCACACACAACAGTGTGTGCTCACAGTTCCTGCTTCTTTCTGGATCAGGGGCCCAGTGACCCGTCCAGGGAGCCCTTCCTGCTCCCCAAGGCAGGGTAGAGGTCCCTTTCCTGGTTCCTAACACACAATACTTACCTGACAGGGAGATACCATGATCACATAGTCCCTAACACCCCAACCCCAATGGCTTAATCTAGTCCCACTACATAGCATTGTACTTGCCTTCACTGCCTTCTTTTATGATGGTAAAATACACAGAACACCAGTTTACCATTTTTAAGGTTTTTGTTTGTTTGTTTTTTGTTTTGAGTTGGAGTCTTGCTCCATCGCCCAGGCTAGAGTGCAGTGGCACACTCACGGCCACACCAGGGTCGACCTGCTGAGCTCCGGCGATCCTTCTGCCTCAGCCTTCCAAGGAGCTGGAACTACACGCACACGCTACCATACCTGGCTGATTTTTTATTTATTGTAGAGACAAGGTCTCGCCAAGTTGCCAGGGCTGGTCTCAAACTCACGGGCTCAGGCAATTCACTCGCCTTGGTTTCCCAAAGTGGCTGGGATTACAGGCTGAGCCACCAAGCCCAGCCCATTTTTAATTATTTTTAAGTGCACAGCTCAGTTGCATGAAGTACATTTACAGTTGTACAACCGTCATCACCATCCACCTCTTAATTGTCCTTTACATGCTCTCTTGTTTACTGCCACATCCCTAGTGCCTACGAGCGCGGATAACTAGACACACAGAAGGCCCTCGATAACTGTTCAATGAATCTATGAACTGCAAGTGCTGCCTCCTTCCTGTGATCGTTAGAACTGTTCTCGTTCATCAGGCTTCCATGCTTACTTTAAATCAAATGACTTAGATAGTAGTACATCTATCTCAATCACTGGGCTTCGGGTTTCAGAAAGGAATGTTCTAGGTTTCTCTCCCAGGGACTGTCATCCTTGGGTACTACCAGCAAATCATAATCATAAGAGCCACATACATGAAACCATCTTGCTGGCAGATGCTATCCTGTTGGCTCCTCGTGACTAATTACTAAGCAAGGATTCCAAGACCCTGATCCTGGCAGTTCCCCTTCTTTCTTTGGTTGAAGGCAGTTTTGTGTCAAATGTCTCCCTCTTCCCCCACAGCCTGGGTGGAGAACTTCAGGGCATGTATTTTGTGTATTACTTAACTTTTTTACTGCCCTTATTTTCTCTCTGCTGTGTCTACTTCACCTATATTTATTCTTTTCTTGCTCAATGTCCACCTTTGAAAGTCATCTTAAAACTTATTTTTAGAATAAAGCTCCTTTATTCTAAAGGAAGGGAAGAAAGAAATTTTGTTCCCCACCTAAGACCTTGGCAGGTGAATTATTCATTCCTTCATTGTCTCTGGAGGGCTTTCAAGATCTGGGTCTTGGTTTCTTTGTGAATAATACAGATAAATGGTGACCTTTATTACACACATGAAATGCCACAGAGATAAGTGACTACAAGCATGGAAAAGAGGCACAATTTATCCAAAAAGCTACAAAGCAATATACTGATTATAGAGGCCGTCGAAACTGTTATAAATCTGGTGAAATAGCCGGGCTCGGTGGCTCAGCCTGTAATCCCACGCCTTGGGAGGCTGAGGTGAGTGGATTGCCTGAGCCCGCGAGTTTGAGACCCGCCTGGGCAACTTGGCGAGACCTCATCTCCACAATAAATCAAAAAATCAGCCTGGCCTGGTAGCGCATGCCTGTAGTTCCGGCTACTTGGAAGGCTGAGGCGGAAGGATTGCCGGAGCCCAGCAGGTCGAGGCTGCGGTGGCCGGGAGCAGCCACTGCCCTCCAGCCTGGGCGACAGAGTGAGACTCCGACTCAAAAAATAATAATAATAAATAAGTAAATAAATAAATAAATCTGGTGAAATTCTTTTTTTTTTTTTTGAGTCAGAGTCTCATTCTGTCGCCCCGGCTGGAGGGCAGTGGCATGATCACGGCTCACCACGGCCCTGACCTCCTGGGTTCAGTCTCCTAAGCAGCTGGAATTACAGACGTATGACACCATGTTTGTTTTTTGTTGGTGGTGTTTTTTTGTTTTTTGTTTTTTTGGCAGA
>CAUYQG010114383.1:0-11241 GCA_963574415.1 Tarsius wallacei | reverse complement strand
GATTTTTTTTTTTTTTTTTAGAAAGCAGGATTTATTGAGAGAACAGAAAAGCTCCCACAGTAGAAGGGGACCCACTTGGGGAATTTTGAAGGCAGTGAAACTGTTTCATATGACATTGTAAGAGTTGATACATTGCATCATGGGTTTGTCAAACTCCATAGAACTGTATAGAACAGGGAGGGACTGATTCCTGATGTAAACTATGTACCTTAGTTAATAAAATGGTCAATATTGGTTCATCAGTTGCAGCAAATGTGCCACATTAAGTAAGATGTTAATAATAGGGAAAACTGGTTTCAGGAAAAGAGAGTACCTGCTCAATTTTTCTGTAAACCTAAAACTGCTCTAAAAAATAATCTATGAATTAAAAACAAATTTGAAATTTGTGATTGTTTAGGACAAAAATGAGTGGAAGATAGTCCTTGTTTTTCCCTGACTCGTATCAAGTTTATCTTCCTGAATTTAGCTCTACTGGTCACTGGTTGCTTAACAGTAAATTTGTGGAGGTTGAAACCATGAAGACCAAGGGCTACCCATCTACTTCTATGCTTGCCATTCACAGTTACAGTCCAGCAGCGGCACCCTAAAAAGGATGACCCATTATCCCATGCCACTGCTGGCTGGAACTCTTCTCCGCCTCTTTTCATAACTTTATTTCCTCAGCTTCTCCCATATTGTATAAGATTTAATTCCTGACATAGGGTCCTTATCCCATAATACTTACACTGTCTCTACTTTCCTAATTGAAGCTTCACTGAATCACAAGTTTAAATAAGTCCTCTATATTCTATTCTAGACTATTTAGTGAAAGCAGGGCTATCATGTTTACGATCACAAAGTGAAATTAAAAGACCATTGGGGGAAAAAATGGAGGACATTCCTATTGCTTCGTTCCCTGGCCATAGACCTTCAATATTTGTTTCTCATTTGTGGGTTTATGAATAAGGACTTTATCTGGAATAGCAATGAATATTTAAAGTGACTGGCTATTAAGCTTCTTGCAAAATTGGTAACATGCTCCTCTGCAGGCCACTTAATTTGTATACCTTATCCAGGCACATGTTTTGCATAACAAATAGACAGTAACTCATTCCTCTGCTTGATAAGTGTCTAGATATTGTATATTTTAAGCAAGTAGACTACATCTAATTCAAACTGCATTTAATAGCTGATACATATATTTTTTCCACAACAGCTGCTCTATGCAGTAGAGATAACTCTGAACTAAACCACAAGTGTTTATGTAAAAACTCCAGCACAGCATGTATTATCTGACATAATTACATATTTGAAAGATGCAAATGTGCATCCTAAACCCTGAACATTCTGTGCAATGTATTCTAATTTACCAATTCCCTGTTTTTCTTGGCCATTGTTAGAGATACCATTTCATGGCTAATCACCCTGTGATATTGTGTGTGTGTGTGTGTGTGTGTGTGTGTGTGTGTGTGTGTGTGTGTTCACATTGTGATATTTCATCTATGGCACTATTTCTATTAGTTGCTCCTATGAGTATCTCCTAGGAGACAGGCAGAAATACAATCTCAGGTCTTCAACTTTTCCTGTCCATATGAATGAGAAGCTTGTAGTCACTCTGAGAGAAAACGAACAATAGAATTCTCAACAGGATGTTTTCATAGTATTTGACCTAATAGGATACTTAGCACAACATGCAAGAATCCACATTATTTAACCCCAGTCTGCCTCTCTAGCCTCATCTCTGTCTATTCTCTTACTTTGTACCACAACCTCAAGGTATTCCATGCTGTTTGATTCTCTGAATCTACCATGTTTAGCTCACCTTCTGGGCTTTGGTTTGTGCAGTTGCATCCCCCCTTAAATGACTTCTCCACTGCCTTCCTTGTTCTTTAGCTAATTTCTATTCATTCCAACATATATGCACCCAATTTCTTTTAGGGCTTTTTACATTTAAGTTGTACAAGGCAAATGGCTGTTATTAACCCACATCTTGGGAATCCTTTTAGAGTTATTTTGATTTTTAATTTTTATTCTGTTAACACTTCTCCAACTTCCAGGTAGCTCTATACTTTTGTTGATGATCTTCCCCAAATGTGTATGTGACTTTTCACACCCTCTGAGAACAGACTGTTTCAGTTTTACCTACCATTACTTCCTGAACACAATTCTGTGGTTATTTACCTCGAGGCAGTCTGAGTCTCTCCACTGTTGGTGCCCTCTGTTTCAGTAGTAATGGCTGACCAAGCCCTCTCTATACCTTCCTTAACCCTTGGTTGGACTCTTTGCATAGGGTAGAAAAATCAGGCAAAATCATCAGAAAAAAAGGGTAAAATTGAACATCATAAACATAAGTTAACTCATTGACTCTTTGTCATTCATCTCAGAAAATGTCTTCATTCTCAGTGTAAATTTGACCATTGGGCAAAAAAATTAGAGATTTGTATTTATTAATAAAAATAATAACAAGAATGTCTAGAATTTATGGGGCGCTTCAAATAATGTTTACACAGTTCTAAATACTTGAGCTGTATTCATTTATAATACTCATTAAAAATGCAAGAATCAGTTACCATAATTAATCCCACTTCACAGGATAGGATATCAAGACACAGAATGTGCTTTGTTTTAGTAATCAAGAAAGTAGAAGTAAGAATTTATTTAAGGAAATTTTTTTTAAAAGAGTGGAAGAATTGAATTCATACATTTCATGGGCCTAAGGATAAGACATCTCTCTGACTGACCCCACAATATAGTTCAATAAGTAACTAGTTGATTCTTACTCATCTTTCTTTTACCTTTAGCTTATATGAGACTTTCTGAGTGAGAGTCTTCCCTAGTCACTCCCTGTCCTTTTATATATCATACTTTCTTATATATGCCTGTATTTCTTCACACTTATCAAAATCTGTGGTAAGATACTTACTTCCATGATTCATTTCATACGTTTTGCCTCTTTCTGTGGGCTCAAACATCTTTAAGAACAGAGACCAGATGTTTGCCACTGAACTGGACTACAGAGCTGGATCAGCATCTACCTCATTGATGCTATCACTAAATGTCTGTTGAGCTCATGTACACATGTATGTTTTCATACATATGTTTCGACTCTATTAGAAACATTTTGGCATTATTTTAGATGTTCACTTATGTAAAACTTTAAAGACTTGTTGATACTAAATATTAATGGTTGTATTAACTAAGAGTTTTAAATAACACGGTTCTTCTATCTGGGCATCTACTAAGAATTTATAATCAAGCTGATGATATGGTTTTAGAGTATGAGGAAAAGATGCTAATTAAATTCTAACTATCACAAGTTTATTGATGAGGGATCTACGTCAGGCTCTGTGCTAAATTTGGGGATGCAAGATGGAATATGGTGTGGTCCATGCCTCCAGTGAGTTCATAGTTGGACAAAATAAAAATACAAACCTTGAAAAAGGATCCAAGTCGCTCCTGGTCTATAACTAGGTAAGCAAAGAGGTGAAATTAAATAGTACCTTATTTATTGCCAACCAAAAAGTTCAAAATGAATCAGAGTGGAGAAATCGATTCATTTGCTTAAAAGAAGATGCAGAAATAATAACAGAGATTGAGATCTTAGCAATATCAAGCCTTAAGGTTCCCATCAATTCTGTGAGATTGTTGTACTTTTACCAGGAACTTCTCAGAGATGCAATCGTTGCAGACACCAAGACTGTAGTTCAAAAATGGGATGCATTCTCACCACATGTTCTGCACACAAAGAGACATAGCTTTCTTAGGGAATATCATTCTTTTACAAAATCTCAGAAGTAGATTTCCTTCTTTGGCACAGAAGACATCTCATGGAGAATATATATCCAGGCCGTCTCATTTATTAATCCTTTTTCCGTTTAACCTGAAGATATTTGTTGGTACTGCTTGCAAACTACCAACATTGTAAACATATTTATGAAAATATACATATGTATATATACATACATACATACACATGAGTTCAATAGTCATTTATAGAGGAGGAGGGAGTGGAGAATTTTGTAACGTTCTCTCTCTCTCTCTTTCTCTCTCCTTCTTTCTCTCTCTCTCTCTTGTAATTCTCATTAGAACTAGAGATAAGTTCTGTTTAAAAATAATTCCTAGAACAGTTTTCATATTTTATTCTCATGTTGAAATCCAGTTAGATTTGCTTCAGCTACAGAGCGCATGTATGTAAAATTAAATGAATGCAGTGGCAAGTTGCACTTTTTTTTTTCCTAAATGGGTAAAGGGTTAAACCGTACACAAGCCTAACTAAACATTTCCCTCATTTTAACCCCAAAATCAATAATCTAGGAATTTTCTATCCAGGTCCCCATTTAATCTACTTATTTTTTCTTTTATCCATCGGTTTATTCATTCTGTTGTTCAATTGGTTTCTAGGTGTCAGACACTGGTTCAGGTGTCAGGCACTGGGGGGATACAGAAGTGAACAAAACAGATAATAAACAAAATAAAATAAAAAACACATTGCCTCATGGAGCTTACATTATAGTGGAAGTGCTTGAACCCCAGAGTAATGATGAAAGAGTTATCTGTAATGTACAAAGGAGACATTTGTTCCAGCCATCTCACTGAATTTTGAAAGGCTGAAGCAAGAGCATGCAAATGAAAATACCCATATATCTCTTATGGCCCATGCATTTTGGGTTTTGTTCAGGAATTGAATGCCAGTTCCAATTTCCATAAAGGTGTGTCCTGCATTTTCTAAAGTTCTTGTGGTTTGAGGTTTTACATTTAGGTCTCTGATCCTTTTAGAGTTAATTTTTGTGTATGGGGATAGATAGGGGTCAGTCTGTCTTTTAATGTGGTAAGTTTAAAGAGAAATCCTTTGACTTTGCAGGACGCAATAAAATTACCTAACTTAATATCAAAATGAATGCATCTGCATCTCCCTTGAGGAAATGATTATGTGACTGGCCTTTCATTTTTCTGGAGTGAAAATAAAGTCTGAATCACCTGGTCTTCAAGCAGTAACGTACACTATCTACCATCTCTATATTCCTCCCTCTCATTATATTCCTATGTGACACCAAGGTCAGCTTCATGATGTGGTCTTTAATCTAAAGCATACAAGTACTAGATTCCAGACAACAGACAAATTCCAAAAGCTTTTTCCAAATGAGGTATCCTCTAGTGCTGCACCAATGCCAACATAAAACTCTGATAATGACAGTCTGTCAGCATTTTGTCTTCAAAGTACTCATTTTGGCCAGTTCGGCCTGTACAAATGGTCAGAACATCTGGGCACGTGAAACAATAGAGGATTTATAACAGCCTCATAAAGTTGGAAGAAACTGAAGATGTCAATTAATTGAGAGATTTTTTAAATGTCTTTTTAAGTGTATTACCTATAGTCTAAATGAAATATAGGTTAAGTATCCTTTATCTGAAATACCTGGGACTAGAATCTAGAGATTTCATATTATTTTGGAATTTGAAATATTTGCATATACATAATGCAATATTTTGGGGGTGGGACCCAACTCTAAACTTGAAATTCATTTATGTTGCATACACACCTTATACACATAGCCTAACAGGAATCTCATACAATATTTTTAATAATTTTGTGCATGAAACAAAGTTTATGCACATTGAACTATCAGAAAACAAAGGTTTCATGTGTGGAATTTTTCACTTACAGTCTTATGTAGGTGTTCAAAAGGTTTCTGGTTTTGAAGCATTTCAGATTTTGGATTTTCAGATAAGGAAAGCTCAACCTGTATTTAGTAGGACATAAATACAAAGAATGAACAGGTAAAGAGTTGCTTTGCTTAAATATACATATTCCTTTTCCCCCTAGTCCCTTTGGTGTCCCTGAAGCCTGTCTGTCATACACTAGTGGTCTTCAGACCATAGAGGGAAAAGTAATGATGTGGTCTAACACTCTTATTATAAGTTGCAAATGTCATTAAGAAGTTTCCATGTACATATGTGCAAACATGAGAATTACTGTAATATTCTTGTCTCTGAATTCTCAGCCTGTCTGAAGTAGAGGACTCATGTCTTGAGGCTTTTTTCTTTCCTTTTCTTTTTCACTTATTTGAAACTCAGTTCAGTTCAATGAGGTCCAAAGTTAAGCCTCACTAAAAATATCTTAATAACCATCCATTTTGTAGTCTCAGTATCAGGACTTTTACTCACATTTGTACTTTACCTCATCCAAGGGCTTCCCTTTATTTTCAATGAGTAACTCAGTTCCTCGATGTAGAAGGAAGGTGAAGTCTCCTTAGGTATGTGATGGCTCCTAAGAGGAGACCGGAAGTGGCCTGCCTGGATTATAGTAAGTTCTCTTGCCTTAAGACAGTTCTGCTCCCCAACACTAGAGATGCTGACTGGGGAAATAAACTACCCACATTCTCAAGCTTGTTCAGCCTGATATCTGGCATTGATGAACTCAGCTGACTTAATGATCTTGGTGTGTATGTGGTGTGTGATATCAGTATCCAGCTTTACTTGGGCCCAGGTGCGGAGGCAAGTCTTCTTCTTGTTCCTGCCAGTAGAACCTGTTATGACACCTTTCAGAAGCATATTTCATCCCTTGATCAAGAGACCACTCAGTAGGTCCTATGTCTCTTTTCTCTTATGTAACTTGAGTACTCACTCATTTATGGATGAGAATAAGAAAAGCCTCTACAGCCTTCTGAAGCCACTTAACTGTGGTATAGACAGTGTGCTACGATCCTCCTCCTAGACGCTCCATCCAAAAGGTCTGTTTTGCCAAGCACAGTGGGACAGAGTACAGATTGTTGAACCTCCTGTCTTCATAAGTTCCACAAGAGAGGAAAGGCGGAAAGTAGCTAGCGGAATGAGCGTACAGGGTAATAATACTTAAGGAATGCCAAAACTGTCAAATCTTCTTTCTTCAAGAAACTGTTTTGTTTCTATCTTACTTTTTTTTTTTTCAGATGAGATCTTGCAATGCTGCCCAGACTAGCAGGCTAGAGTGCACTGACTATTCACAGGGGCAATCATAGCACACACTTACAGCTTCAAACTTTTGGGTTTCAGAGATCCTCCTGGCTCAACCTCCTGAGTAGCTGGAACTATAGGCATACACCACAATACTCAGCTCTACCTTACTTTTAGAATCACCCCTTCTAACAGAAATAATTCTAGGCACTTCAGGTAGTGTTTCTTCACTTGGCCACTTGGCATGACGCCTTCATCTCCTAAGAACTTCTCATGTACTCAATATTATACAAGATCCTATGGCAGCACCAGGCAGGGCTTCAAGGTAATGGCATCTTTTTAGGCTCATTAGTGCCTACACCATTACTTTAATTTTGACTCTGGGAACACAAAGTTATCTTGTACCACTAAAATTATCTATATGCAGTACTTTCCGGAATCTAACAGCTTGTCCCCCCACACCCACTAAATTATTCCAATTATACCCTGAGGTATAATTCCTTCTCTTCTCCAAATAGACAGTGGATAGTGACTCACAGTGGAAACAATGACAAATACTCTGCAAATTGCTCCAAATAGGAAGATGCAAATCTCCATTTGCAGAGACTGATAAATGACAGAGGACTGAGAAGAAGTGTAGATGCAGATAGACTGGGGAGATAGGAATTGAACGACAAGATACGCCTCCATCTTTGACAGAAAGGCTCACAATGACCAGGAAGCTGCCTCACTCACATGCCTCCTACCCACCATTGCCCTCCAGGAGAGTCCATTCACAAAAGCAGTCACCCAATATGCACAAAGTGTCCGATTTGAAATGATGTTTGTCTGTGCATCAGACAACATAACCAACTGCTAACCCCAGCCAATTCATCTATAAATTATGAAAAATTTGATGATCTGGATAAATATAAGCCCTCACCCACCCATTCAGAAACATAACTGGGTGTTGAATATATTTTGGAAATGGTAGCTCTAAAGGAAAGTTCATGATTTACCTGAAGTGAAACTAAATAGAATTAGCCTAAAATTTTCTGCTGAGTAAGGATTTTGGAGAAACATACTATCAAGTTACATATATATTAGTTTCATGACATAGTTAAGGACATTACTGGTATAGATGTCAGTCAATGCCATGAAAAAGATAAGCCAATGTGTATATCTTCCTATGGACTATGTGAGAGAACAGGTTGAAGGTTTGGCCTGAGAATGAAGAAGATGATGAGTCTTCTCTGAGGTAACTCCTTCATCTAGAATATCAGTGTGATAAAAAAAAATAAAGGAGCAATTTGTTAAAAAATTTTTTAAAAAGGAGAAAATGAGATCAAGTGTGAGAACTTCCTCCAAGAAAAACAGTGAAAAAATCAGATTTTTCAATGGAATTTTAATATTCAGTCTGGGAATTAGCTCATCTAATTATGGAGGCCAAGAAGTCCTGTGATCTGCTAGCTGCAGGCTGGGCAATCAGGATAGCCACTGGCATAATTAAGTCTAATTCTGAAGGCTTAAGTTCCAGGGGAGCCAATAGTGTGAGCCCTGGTCTGAGTTCAAAGGCCCAAGAACCAAGAGCATCAATGTCCTAGGGCAGGAGGGGATGGATTTCTTAAGTCAAAAAGAGAGAATGGATTTTCCGTTCCTTCACTTTTTTGTTCCATTCCAGCCCTCGAGAGATTGGATGATGCCCACCCATGTTGGTGAAGGTGGATCTTCTCTACTCCACCTACCTACTAATTAAAATACTAATGTCTTCCATAAACACTTTCACAAACAAACCCGGAAATAATTTTTCACCATCTATCTAGGGACCTCCTTGCCCAATCAAGTGAAACATAACATTGACCTTCACAAATAGCAATATTTGTGAATATATATGACTATCTCTGAAAAGCTGATAACTCGAGCAAGAGAGAGACAGGCAGTACTCAGGCCTTGGCATAGGTATTGGCAAGTTCAAGCAAAGTTTAAGCAAAGAAAAATGGTAAGAGAAGAGTCAGAAGGCACAGGGTCAGGGAGATCTTATGGGGTCTTGGAGGTTATAGAAAATCTTTGAATTTTATTATGTGGAGATAACTACAGTTACAAGCACAAAAGTGACTTTGACTTTGTGTTGATAATAACTGAAATGAGGTGATAAGGTTGGAGACAGGATCCAAATTCTGGACATCTTGACTGTACTTGTCGGTAACAGAAGATCCCAGAATGTCCATGGGTTCAGCTTTCAGTGTTTGATGATTATGTAGATCACCAGAGCTGACTCCTTACACTCTGTTCTCCCCTCTCTTCTCTGACAGGTGAGATCTAAAGATAAATTCTGTGTTGCCCAGCCTTTTGGATCAGTCAGATAAAGCCTTATTTCTTCTGTTGTCCTATTAAATACCCATGCGTAGGTAATGATGTGCAAAGAATGTTCACTAAAGGCAGGAGGTGCCCAAGTAAGTCACTCAAGTTAACAGAACTTACTATAATAAATGGGTTGTTTTGTCTTCCTAAAAAGGAACTGCACACATCAATGAAGCTGCAGGACCTGGGACAGTCCCTTATTCTCCCTGTGACTCATAGTAACAGTCACCTTACCATGTTATCAATGCCAGAAACTGAGAAGAACAAGTGCAAAGTCTTGTACTCTGCCAATGTTCACGTAAAGGAAGCTTGGTGAGAAAGAAAGAATAATTCTTGTATTTAGTCATTTATTATTTTCCTTTGTGTGTTTATTAAGTACCTACTGTGTCCTAAGCAGTGTTCTAAGCAGGGATGAAACAGTGAACAGTATACACTGGATCTGTCTCAGTGGAGGAAGGAAGAAACAGTAAACAAGTATACAAACAATAAGACAATGTCAAATGCTAATATGAAAAAGTAGAGCATCAAGAAATTATATTGTCTGGGATACAAGGTGAAACATAGGGAACATCATCTGGGTGAGTCTCTTAAATTAAATGGTGTTTGGGATCAACCTGGAATGTTAAAAAAAAACCATACTTGCAGAGATCAGCTATAATTACAGCCATTGTAGCTACCCTGAGAGGCTACACTCATAGCCCTGGTAATTTATAATACCAGAAACAAGATTGCCATGGATGGACATATTGAGGATAATAAAACTGTGAGTAGCAAGTGAAATAGCAAAATTACTGTTCAGTCCTCTTTCCAGCAAGTCCAACCTGGAAGTAAGGTTTGTGGTGGTCAGCCACAGGATTGCATTCTTTAAATTGTCCTAATGGCTGCCAATCTCCTGAGGGCCTGAGTTGTCATGCAGTGACCTGTTGGATAGTGCTGTCCTTCTGCTCCACACCCTTAACCCACTGGATTTCTGCTCTTCCAAGACAAGCTGCCAAAGTCATCCTCTGCTCTAGGAAAAACCACAGACCATTAACAATCTTTTTTAGAGCATAAAGCACCAGACGTGCACTGTGACAATGGATAGTTCCAGCTCTGACAAGAGGGGAGAGTTCCCAGGCTAGCTTCATCTCCTCACATCCTCTGAGATGAGGCAGCCTTTGAGAATACAGAAGAGAATGGATATAATGTTTTACTTGTCTTCCATTGCAGCAAGGGACCTTTTCCACATAGGGGAAATTTCTGTGTCATAGAAGCTTACTGCACTGCTTCCTAATTAAAAGGCAATAACAACAAAAAGATATACTAATTTTATTTGCTTATGCCCTATGAATTTAAAATATATGTATTGTAGCGAGTTTGTCTAAAGCATGTGGAATTGAAATGTTTCTACAGTAGATGATAATCCACCTTCCTGAATTTTCTAAATCTTGATGAATTTACCTGCAACTGCTCTTAATGACTCAGGGTCATCTTTGAGAACTGGGGACCTACTGAGTTTCACAAAATGGAGTCAGGCTACCAGATAACTGGAGATAAGTTATTTGCTTTTAGTTTTTCCTAGTTCCCAAATGTTCTTGATTTTCCTCCTTGCTGTCACCTTCTCAGTTATTACTTTTTGTTATTATTGCAAAGTAATTGCAGCAGTATAATCACCCTATGCCACCACCTCCCACTCCAATCTTCCACCCCATCCCTTCATACCTGCTGTAGGTCTGACAGCCTGATTAGAATTGTGCACAGCATTAACATAGTTCAATCATGAGTGTAAACATGAAGGAAACTTCTACAGATTAAAAAATGCCCAATTTTGAACATGCACTCTGTGATATATATTTAGGACGATTTTTACTTTTTTTTTTTTTTTGAGTTGGAGTCTCACTCTGTCGCCCAGACTGGAGTGCAGTGGCCGCTCCCGGCCACCGCAGCCTCGACCTGCTGGGCTCTGGCAATCCTTCCGCCTCAGCCTTCCAAGTAGCTGGAACTACAGGC
>CAUYQG010114382.1:0-15911 GCA_963574415.1 Tarsius wallacei | reverse complement strand
TTAGGGTCTATAATACTCAGTGGTCTATCACAGAAGCAAAGAACTGAGCATCACATGTTCTCACTCATAAGTGGACCTTGAATAATTATTGTAATACTATAAGAAAGGGGTTGGCAGTAGTGGGAAACTGCCAGGGAAGGCGAGAGCAGGATTGAAATAGTGGGAAACTGCCATGGGAAGGCGGAGGCACACCTCATCAACACGGGTACCTGTATAATGAATATTTGTATACCTAATCCTCATATATTTAAAATAAAAACATTAAAAAAAGAAAAGAGTTATTGAAGCCATTTCCAAGTTCATGGGTGTATTCTCTTTTGGGAAAAAAGAGAAGAATGGTCTTCATAGTTAAAAAAAAAAAAAGATGAAATTAACCCCCTCCAAGACTGTTATTAGTTTCCTCATTGTGGACTCCCAGTGAACAAAAGTGATCAATCTCCCAAGACAGTAGCCCGACTGGGGAAAAAAATGAGATCCTCTGACATTCTCTACTCAGGAGGAAGCAGGAGAGAGACCCCGAGAGTCAAAAAAAGTCGAGGACTTAATTATGAATTAAGGATACATAGTTTCAGAATAAATCTGGATAAATAATGTCATGGCATACTCACAGCAGAAGAGCAATATTTATCAAGCAGATTTTACACTTCAGATGCCTTAAAACATACTTGTAGATGAAAAAATTGAGCAACAGAGAAGTTATCTAATTATTTTTTAATTCAATTTTTTTTTATTTTAAAGATGTGGGATATAATTCAAGATTAAGTAATACAGGTAAAGCCCAGGCCTTCCATTTTTCCTCACTGAACCTAGTTTAGAATCAGACACTCTTATTGATGTTTTATGCCACCCACCCAATTCCCTTGGCAGTGTCCCACTACTGCCAATCTCTTTCTTATAGTATTATGGTAAATGTTCAGGGTCCACTTATGAGTGAGAACATGTGGTACCCAGTGCTTTGTTTCTGTGATAGATCACTGAGTATGATAGACTCTAAATCCATTCAAGTTGCTGTGAAGTTCATAATTTTGTCCTTCCTTATGGCTGCATAATATTTCATTGTGTATCTGTACCGCATTCTTACAAATCTGGTCCATTTTCGATGGGCAACATGGTTGGTTCCATGTTTTTGCTATTGTGAATGAATAGTGCTGCATTAAGCATGCATGCCCAAGTATCTTTTTTGTAGTTCCTCCAGGTACATTCCCAGAAGGGGAATTGCTGGGTCATATGGAAGGTCGAGTTTTAGATCTTTTAGAAATCACCACACTCTTTTCCATAGAAGTTGTACTAATTTACACTCCAATCAACAGTGCAGAAGTGTTTCCTTTTCCCTGAATACTTTTTAACATCTATTGTTGTTTGAGCTATTGATGATGGCTATCCTGATTGGAGTTAGGTGGTATCTCAGTGTGACTTTGACTTTCATTTATTCGATGATTAGTAAGCCTGAGCATTTTTGCATGTATCTGTTGCCTGCTTTCATGTCTCTTTTGAAAAGTGTCTATTCATATCTTTTGCCCACTTTTTAGTAGGGCTTTATTTTTCTTTTGGCACGTTTGAGTTCTAGATATCAGGCCATTGCAGATACACAGTTGGCAAATACTTTTACCCATTCTGTAAACTGTCTTCCCACTCTTTTGGTGGTTTCTTTGGCTTTGCAGAAGCTTTTCAGTTTGATTAGGTCCTACTTGTCTATCTTATCTCTTATGTCATGGGCATTTGGGGTTTTAATCAGGAATTGGATGCCCGTTTCAATTTCCATAAGGGTGTCTCCTGCATTTTCCAAGATTCTTATAGTTTGATGTTTTATGTATAGGTCTTTGATCCATTTAGAGTCGACTTTTGTGTATGGTGATAGGGATCTTGTTTTAATCTTCTGCATGTGATCAGTCAGTTTTCCCGGCACCATTTACTGAACAGGTTCTCCTCTCTCCAGTGGATGTTGGTGGTGACTTTGTCAAAGATGAGTTGGTTAAAAAATTGAGGATTTGCTTCCAGAATCTTTATCCTATTCCATTGGTCTATATGCCTGTTCTTGTACCAATTATCAGGCTGTTTTGATTATTATAGCCTTACAATAAAGTGTAAAGTCTGGAAGTGTGATGCCTCCCACTTTGTTTCTTTTGGTGAGGATTATTTTGGCTATTCATGGTCATTTATGTTTCCGTCTGAATTCCTGTATTGTCATTTCCAGGTCTGAGAAGAGTGATGCTGCTAATTTAATGGGTATAGCGTTAAATTTGTAGATTGCCTTGGGTAGGCTGGGCATATTAACAATGTTGATTCTTCCAATCCATGAACATGAAATATGTTTCCACTTGATTGTGTCTTGACTTTTTTTTAGCAGTTTTGTAGTTTTGTAGTTTTCACTGCATAGGCCTTTCAATTCTCTGGTTAGGAATATGCCAAGGTATTTCATTTTGTGTGTGTGTGGCTCTTGTGAGTGGGATAGTGTTTTGCATTTGGTTCTCTGCATGTTTCTTGTTGGTGTATAAAAATGTGAGTGTCTTTTTCAAATTGAGAAGTTATATAATTCTTATCAATGAGATGGCATTGAAATAAAAATCTGAGATTCTAATTTACGTCCACCTAATCCCAAAACTCTTCTCAGAGACTATATCATATTGTGATGTTGATAACGATGATCATTTATTACATGCTTAGTATATTTCTGTCTGTATATTAGACAATGAATTCTCACAAAAGACAAATTTAGTGGGTACTTTTATGCCCATTTTATGGATAAGGAGACCAAAGCAATAAAGATGATTATAAAATTCACAAAGCTGAAAAATAGATTTGGAATTAAAACTCTAGTGTGTCTAAATTAAAGCTTGTGTCTCTTCCACCAAATATAATGTGCCATCAGCCCTCTGAGATTCACCTAGGAAAACAAGCTTACTTGTCTATCAATGTGATCTTTGGAGGTTTCTTCCAGACCAGAATGACACAATTCCTCTTTGTTTCCTCTGGTTGCTCAGTATCGTTATTTCCGTAGGTCTTACACATTGTATTGACACAGCCTCTTCCATAGGCATCTTCCCAGACAGAATATGTGGTAGGATTTATCTTGTTGGGGCCAACTCTGAGTCGTTCCTTTCCAAGGAGCGGTAGGCTGCTTTGCACACAGTAGGTGCTCAGGAACTTTTCTGAATGCCTATTCTGATAAAAAGATCTTCCAGAGACCAAGTTCTGAAGTGAAGAGCTAAGGTTTTGGTAAAGTTCCCCAGGTAGCGCTGAGGTTTTGAGGTTGTTTGAGGCAACTATAAACGGACCAGACGGCAACTGTAGCTCTCAGACATCTGATAACTGCTGTAGCATTTTCCCATTTCCTTCACAAGAGATGTTGAAAATGAATTTGCAGGATGAGTCACAACGAAATGATCATTCTAGTCTCTTTACAATAGAGTTGCTTATCTGTGACAATGATCAGCCTGGCCAGGATCCAATGATCAGGGCACTCTGACCCTGAGGCCAAGCCATAGATGGAGCTTCCTTTAATAGCCATCCTATAGCCTTCCTTTTGCAATGGTGGCCAAGGATCATGACCACCAAATAATCCCAGTTATTTTTTTTAATACTCACAAACAAAATGGGAAGAAAGCAAAGTAAATAGCTTCACATTCTTTGAAAAATTGCTTGATATCAGACACTGGACCTGACATATTGCATAGGTTGATACATTCAGTTCCACAACATCCTACGTGTTACGTTATAGAGGTGGTTGGTTCCTGGTGTCGATATCTGGTGACTCCTTACAACAGATTTGTTGGAAAAATGAATGAGATGCATTCTACCCTGCTTTAGGCAGATTTACAAGGAAAACAGAATCTGAACCAAAAACTTCCTGAGGGCTGAGGTTTTGAAGAAGCAGGAGGGAAGCAAAAAGAGAAGGAAGGAAAAAGCTAAGGAAAAAGGCAGAGCAAATTCAGTTACAGTGACACTAAGCTAGTGACCATTTTGTAACAAGTGCAGGTGATTCCTTGGTCTTATGAGATGCTGCAAAGAGGTCACCCAGAACACTGTTTCAGAACAGTTGGCCTATACAATGAGGAAGAAAGATTATATCTTCTGATTCCTTTTTGCCCCTCATGTCCCATTGGCCACAGCCTACTTCATGGTGCATCAAATGCATTTCTCAATTGCTCCTGACAGGCGCTGTGTAAACCAAATCTCATGGGATCCCTTGGTCAGTGTGTAGGCACAACTATCTTTCTTACAACTAAAAGCCGTGTGTGGGGCCATTCAATTTGCAGCAGCAGCAGCAATTTGGAGACATGACCCTTGTTGGGTCCACTCCTGTCTGAAAGCAAGATAAGTGGCCTCAGCGAGAGCCAAGTCAAGGTGCAGGGAAGCATCATTGCATGGATTTAGGGTGGTGCATAAAATAAGTGCAGTGCACACTCCGGAGTGACCTTTCTCCTGCCAAGGTCTCAGATCCTTTCTCAGACCCAGACAGGGCTCCTGATATCATCAAACTTTCCTCTTTTCTTTGTCATGGACTCCAGACATTTTCTCTCCTTTCAGTAATCGCTATCATGCAGTCCACACCTTGGTGGTTTTAGAGTAATGTTATACTATCACTCAGGATTCCCTCCTCAACTCCCACCACTCACAATTATCAGATAAATTAATGAAGGAATTGCACCTAAAGCATTTGGGTATTTTTTTAATAAAATGTTATCTAAAATATCCAGTATAAGAGAAAGTTTATTTTTCTAGGAGAATCCTTCCGATGAAAATATTCTCCTTAGAAAATGAACATCTGTATGGGGAAAACTCCCAGAATGGGTACTGAGGCCTGAAACAGAAGCAGGACAGAGTGTAAAAAATTTTACTCTTTGCAAATGACAAAGATGGGGAGAAAAAATATGAAGAGAGATTCGATCTGATGATAATTTCACTAAAGTGCTCAGTCTCAAGAGAAAAGCTTATTCACAATCCTGTTATTCCCTTACCTGCTTGCTTAAACGGTTTCTTCTAAAATTGAATATGTCTATTGACAAATTCTATCTATATAGCGTTTAAATTCAGATTAAAAAATCAAGGAATCTATTTGAGAGAGAGAGAAAGAGAGAAAGAGAGAGAGAGAGAGAGAGAGAGAGAGAGAGAGGAGAGACATTTACAATTACAAAGGAAATTCATTTCAGTGAATTGTACCTTTAAAAAGGAATGGGTGAGCCAAGTTCACCAGAAGAGTTAAAGAAAACCAACAGCATGAAAGCCAGGGACCAACATGAAACTGACCTTGGAAAAGATTGAGACAATTCAGAAAGAAATAAGAATTAAAATAATAGTAATAAGATGATCAGAGTAAAGAGAGTCAAGGTGATAGTGTATCTATCAAAGAGTGGTGGAAACAATTTCTTGGACATTAAATATTTGATTACCAAATGTTAAATTTAATTTAAAGTTTTACCTGTAAAGTATGCATGACAAAACATATATTAACAAAAATATAACTAAAGTGAAGGAAATGTCCTAGAAAGTAGGGCAAAAACTGAAAGTAATACAAAACATGAACAAGGAAGTTAAAAGTCATAGGGTGTATACCTGAGAGATTCAAAATCCTTCTAAATAGAATGTTAAACGACTAATAGATGTAATGGAGGAAGAAGATAATCAATAAATTATTAGAACATTTTTCCAAGTTAAGTAAAAGACTTATTGTTGACTGACACAGTGTATAGAATGCTAAAAATAAAATTAAAAAAAGACAAAGAAAGAACAGAAATGCCTAAACTCATGCTAGTGACTTTTCAGAATGCCAAAGGAAAATAGAAAAATGTAAATTCTTCAGAAACGGGGAAAAGAAACATCTTACACAAAAACTGACCGATGTTGCAGCAGTAGCACTGCTGTTGGAAGAAAATGCCACACTGCATTAAAGACATTTCCAGAAATGCATGGTCTCAGAAAGAGGAACATCCATGGACTGATTCTAGAAGAATTGCTTAAGGATGCATTTGAACAAAACAAACATGTAATGTCATGAAATAGGAAGTTGTGAGCTGACATTATACTAGCAAAGCAAATAAAAGAAGCTAACATCATTTCGAAAAATCCAGAAGAGTTGTAACATTTTTAATTGAGAAGTATGCGTTTAGTAACATATCATAACATTTATTTCCCTTTAGGTCAATCACACTCATTGGCTTTGCATGGTTGCCTAACTATATTATTATGAATTAATTTTGTTGATTTCCACATTTCAGATCCAACTTACAGACAAAAGGAAAAAAGCATTTTAATATCTTGATATCTGTCTTTAGTTTAGGCAGCCTTTGGAAACTTCACAGTAAAGCAGATGATAATGTTTGATTTTATTTTCTCGCATTTTCAGTTTGATGCAAATTGGGCTTTAAACATTAGTGGTAGGAAATATTTTGTGGGAAGCCAGAATTAGTACAGAAAGAATAAAATATGTTATTTTTATTTTGTGAAGTAGGCATGAAAAAGTAATTAATATGAATTCTGAGTATCGTCTGTAAGCTAATAATATTTTCATTACGGAATTCATAAAAATATTTCTAAAGAATTTCAGTAGCTACAATGAATTTAAATGCTAGTTGCCTAAAGATACTCAGTATTATTAATGGTGTGGGAGAAGGAGATTCTCATATGAGGTTTGGATAGGTGAAAATTAGTACAAGAATTCAGGAGGGCAAAATTCTAAGGGTCCATTGCTTAGTAAAACAATTCCATTTTATGTGTCTATATTTCTGAAATATCTAGATGTGCACATGGGTATTAAGTATAGATTAAATAGCAAAAACTTGTAGACAAACTGAGATAACTTAGGGAAATGCCAAAATAAACTCTACTGCCTCTAGAAGTTTGTCGATCTCTGTGGAGTGGCATAAAACCAAGTTGACAATATGTTTCTGATTTGATTTTAAGGCAAATTATAGAATAACATGTGTGGTTTAACACCACGTTTACGAGAGAAATACATAAGTAACATTTTGTTTATAAACTAAAAACATACATGTATTATTGTTTAGTTAAAATTATAGTAAAGTGCATGTACATAGAGAAGAATCTGGAATAATACATGGGGAAATTTCCTGGATAATTAATCACAGCACTTTTTTCCAATCATCTGGATTCAGAAGGAAAATTTTTTTCCTAAGGTGTTTCTGCCTCCTTCTCATTCTCATATTTGCACTGTCCTGGGTAGATGGAGTGACTCATCTGATGGGTAAATTGAGAATCATTTGGGCTCCCTTCTGTGGCTAATGTTTTACTCTGCCCATGTAGAGAACTTCCAGCAGTCAGGTAAATGCTCAATTCTGGAGTCCATTAAACAGGTCCAATTGGTTCTCAGACCAAGCTAAAAGGTGGCCTCCATCCACCAATCGTGTCTAGATTCCAAAGGAGAAGAGAGGTGCTACTTAATGCACTTCCTCCAAGTCACCAACATCTTGCTCACTGACTGGGAACATTGAAAATTTTTTTAAAAGATTAGAAATTGAATGAGCACAATTTCACAGAGGACAGCTTTTGGAGTGTCTAAGAAGTACTGGCTGCCAACCTTGGACTTTGTGATGTCCGAGCAGTTTGGTCATGGCTGTTTAATCTTGAGACTTAAGTCAAGCCAGGCTTTTACGTGCTACAGCTGGGCAAGAAGCTTTCATCAGCATGCTTTATTTACAGTTTGGAGGGTGACTGCAATTTGTGTGTGTATATGTGTTTTCCAGAGGCAAGAGGATTCTTGTAGATAGACAGTGACCCAAGCAAAGGTCAGATCTTAAGCAAAGGATCTCAAAATCTAGGAAAGTCCATAAGTGACCCTGGCAGATTTATGTGTAGAAACACAGATAGATGCATCTATGGCACATATTGCACTATAGATGGCAGGCATTCAGTATCTCAACCTATTCATGCCTTTTGTAAAAGTCTATGTCTGCAGACCCCAGCCAAAGTGACAACCTCAGGGTGCAGTCGCTGTAGCTGAATCTGCAGGCAGATCTCCTTCTAAAAAGGAATGATGGGTCAATGATTCAAAAATAGAGAAAACATTTTTAAAAAACTTTAACAGCAATGGTGGTCAAAAACATAATTTACAGCTTTTCAAACGCAAAACAGTCAAGTTCGATGTGCACTCAAGAGCACTAGTGGAATCCTGGCTTTAAATTGTCAGTGTTCCTGGTCTTCACCCAGATCACTGCAGTTGCCTCCAAATCACCCTCCCTTCTTTGCCCCTTGATGTCGGACAGTGTGCTCTCAGCACAGTGGCCAGAACAATCCCTTTAATTCATAAATCTGGTCGTTTCACTCCATTCTTATAGCTTTCTAAAAGCTCTCCATCTCAGAGTTGGTGGTGGATACATGATCGTTTTTATATTTATATTTAAAAGATATATAATTTTTTCTGATACTAGATCAGTAGAGGGACTATAGTCTACGACAAACTATAGTATATTTATAAATAGTTAGAAGAGAAGAATCAAGATGATTCTAGCATAAAAAAAGACAAATATTTAAGGTCATGGATATCCCAAGTACACTGATTTGACCTTTACACATTAAATGAATATTTTGTTATCACATGTATCCCAAAGTTATATACATCTATTATGAATCAATATTGTGTGTGTGTGTATAGTATTGTATTTTACCATTTTTCAAAAAATTGTCACTGTCAGGTCAAGATATGCAGTCTACATAGTGCCATGCTGGATTCATGGCCAATGAGGGCTCAGTGGAAGTGCATCCCTTGGATTCCTAAGTATTGTCTATACACTCCATATAGTACCCTCTCCACCATGAGGCCTCTGATTGGCTTTAATTGATTAAAAACATATGAGAGAGAAAACTTTCTGGGGAGCAGATATCTTAAGTCAAAGTAATTCTGTACCAAACATTCATTTTAAAAAAAGCTTACCATGGCTCAAGACCAAAATTTTCTATCCACAAGTGAATGCCCCTGCTGTTTTGCACTCAGTTCTGAACCATAAAGTGAGACATGCAAAGTTCAAATGACAAATGAAAGTTGAGAGTGTCCTAAATTGCTTCCCCGGATAAAGTAGTTTCATACCAAGAATGCATATAGGAAGTGTATCATAAGTTGTACGTGTAGGGAAGTGTGGAAGGCAACACTGAGCATTGGAAGGAAGTGACCCATAATGTGGTGTCACCTGAGGCCTCAGCTGGTCCCCCAGGGAGCTCTCAAACAGGGATGGCCTGCCACAGTTGTTCCAAATTGCAACAAGAGACTAGGACTTTGTTTTTCTTCATAAGTCAGGCGTTGTCGAGGCCACAGTCCTAGGGGAGAGCTGTGGACTTCAGTGAAATAGATCCCATTAGCCAAGAAGCAGCACCGGCACGGACTCAGCGTCGGTTATCAGCAGCTGGAGCCTTGGTTATGTTGACACTGCAGGGGTGGTCCCAGACGAACACCAGAGTATCCACTAGAAATAAATTATGTACAGGTGGAATTCCTTCTTTAAAGGGTAGATGAATAGTGCCAAAGCATTGCTCAGAGATTTCTCCCAATTAAATGTAAACTTCTAAGTCATTAATTCAAGAAAAAACTGGCATCAAGTTTCCAGCATTGTGGCGAGACCATACCAAGATTTTCTCTTTCACTCACATATCACTGGGTTTCTGCTGTGCTTTTTGGCAATGCTAAATGTTGTATTCTGGGAACATAATTTTTCTAGTGATAATTGCTTTAGGGGGCTGAAGATAAGCTTGTTTTCCAAATTTTCTGTGTGTGGCCCAAGGAACATCTGTATGTATGATGCAGAAGGTTATCTAGCATATTTTGTTGAGCGAAAAGCTTGCATGCCTTAATAACTCTTTAAACTCTTTAAAATTCTGTCAGAGGATTTTCATTTTCTGAAAGAAGCGGTGGACAAACTTTCTCCTATTACTTGTACTTAGTACAACCAAAACCCTAGACACTGTATGTAAAGCAAACATAAGACTCTGAAAGAAGAAGGTCGACCAACTAGAGACCATGGGTCCTAGGGAACAGCAAGGTGGCAGGTTTTCTGAGTTTTCCTTCTGTTTCCTATATACACACTTGGCTCTAAAGAACTCATTAAAGTGAAAAAAAGGCCAATGGACACAGTTTTGTTTTGTTTTGTCTTTAAGCCACAACAAAAACCTATTTTGTCTAGCCAAAGGCTGAAGAAAGGGGTGGCTTAGCAAGACAGAAAATTTTTAGGCAACATCCACTCTACTCAAGCCAAATATTACAAAACACCTGGCCCTCTTCCAACTCATGCAAGGAAAGGCTGAGTTGTGAGCCACAAGAGCATGTATTAAAATGCCCCAACAACCCGGCGAGGGTGGCGTCAGAGAAGGCCAGTGGAAAACCTGGACTCTAATTCAAGCCAGCTAATAACAAGGTCATTCTTCACTTGCACTATCAGTGGAGACCATGTGGAACACCTGACTCTCACCTGCACCTGGCAGTAACAAGGTCCCCCTTAACTCCTCACTGAGGTGGTATCAGAGGAGGCTTGGTGAAGAGTCAAGACTTTCACACTCTTTCAGCGGCAGTAGGATTATCCTCACTGCAGTGCCAGTGGAGACTCTACAGGGAGCCAAGAATCCCACCACAGCCTAGCAGGTACAAGAAGCCTTCTTGTTGGTTATCAACAGAAGCCAAGTAAGAAATTGGGCTTTCTGTCCTCACCTGACAGCAATGAGGCAGTGCCCCCTTCTTTCCCTGCCAGAGTGATATCAGAAAAAGGCAGTTAAAACAGAAAATTTAATTTAGAGTTCCATCCTCCTAACATAACTTAAAATGCCAAGCTTTTAATGGAAAATCAGTCATTGTACCAAGAATCAGGATGATCTGAATTTTAGAAAGGCAATCAATAGATGCCAACGTACAGATGACAGATATGCTAGAAATATCTGACTTAAATTATAAAGCAGTCATAATAAAAAATATTTCAACAAGTAATTCCAAGTATACTAGAAACAAATTTTAAAAATGTGGAAAACTCCAGCAAAGAATTAGAAAGTCTTAGCAAAGAAAGAAGGCACAAATAAAAATCGGACTAAAAATTTAATACTCAAAAATACGATAACAAAATAAAAAGCTCAGTGGATGGGCATAACAGTGCAATAGGAGTGACAGAGAAAGAATAAGTCAACTAGAAGAAGAAGTTCTTAACCAATCTGATCACAGAAATAATAGACTAAATAACAATCAAACAAAGAGAAAAAAACATGAACAGAGCCTCTAGTGGACCTGTGTTTGATGAATATATAACTTAACACAACAACCACTAAGAAGCAATATAAAAAGCTATACTAAAAAAAACTATAGATAAATCAAAATTGGATTCTGAAAAATATTCAAGCAATAAAAAGAAAAGTAGAAAAAATATAACAAAAAATAAAATGAAGACTTAACTCCTAACATATCGATCTATACAAAATGTAAATTGTCTAAGCATATCAATGAAAAGTGAAGGATTGGTTGAGTGGATTAAAAATCATGATCCAACTATATGGTGTCTGCAAGACACTCACTTCACATATACCAATATAGACAGGTTAAAATTAAAGAATAGAAACTAATATACCATGCAAACATT
Organism: Tarsius wallacei; assembly: GCA_963574415.1. Lineage (NCBI taxonomy): Eukaryota > Metazoa > Chordata > Mammalia > Primates > Tarsiidae > Tarsius > Tarsius wallacei. The sequence continues at coordinate 4,350 of CAUYQG010114382.1, read as the reverse complement.
AAACAAATAAAAGCAGATGGGGCTATATCAATATTATATAAAATATACATCAGAGCAAAACAAGTTATCACAGACGGTGAGGAACATTATGAATAGAGAAAAGAGTATATCCATCAAGAAGATGTAGCAATCTGAAACTAACCAACAGAGCTGCAAAACACTTGAAGCAAAACTGATGGAACTCCAAAAAGAAATAGGCAAAATCACAGTTATAGTTGGATACTTCAACATCCTCGTTCAACAACTGGTAGCACAACTAGACAGAAAATCAGCATGGATAGGACAATTTACCGCTGCCATTAGTCAATAGGATTGAACCAGTATTTATATAACACTCCACTTGGCCAAAGCTGAATACGCTTTATTTGTAAGGTCCACAAAATATGTAATAAGATAGACATAGCCTGAGCTATAAAACAAACTTTAATACTTAAAAAAAAAGAAATCATATAGAGTGTGTTCTCTACTACAATGGAAATTAGAAATCAAATCAAAAGGTAACATAAAGTATCCAAAATACTTGAAAACTAAATAACAATCTTCTAAGTAATAGAAGAATGAAAATAATAAACATTAGAGCAGAAATTATAAAACTGAAACAGAAAAAAGAATAGCAAGGAGATCAGTGAATCAAAGCTGATTCTTTGGAAAAAAAAAAAAACAAATAAATTAACAAAACAAACAAATAAAAAAAGACAAGAGATACAAATAACCAATTCCTGGAAAAAAAATCAGGAGATATCACTACAGATCCTGCAAATTTAAAAAGCATCTTATTATAAATGTAAAAGTATCTCATTATATAAGAGTATATGAATTACAACTTTACATTGTTAATTTGAAAACCTAGATGAAAAATACCAGTTTCTTGAAACATGAACGCTACAATTCAACAATTATGAAATAGATAATTGTAATAGCCCTATAACTATTGAAAAACTGAATTCATAATTTAACCCCCAACACACTTCCCAAATATCTCTTGTTATAGATGGTTTCACTAAAGAAAGCTTCCAAACACTCAAAAAAGGGTTAACATTAATTCTAGACGCTTTTCCAGAAAAGAGAAGGGAGCACTTCTCAATGTACTTTATGTAGCTAGTATTACTCTGTAACCAAAACTAGACAAAGAATAAAAGAGAAAACTACTGACCAATAGACCTCATAAATTTAGATATTAAAGTCAGTCCTTAGCAAAATAGTAAGAAAATAAAATCCAGCAAAGCATGAGAATAATTATACACCATGATCAAGTGGGTTGTATTTCAAGGATGAATGGCCGGTTGGATATTTGAAAATCTATCAGTGTAATCCATCTTTTTAAAGCTAAAGAAGAAAAATCCCATTGTATTCATCAATACATAAGACGTGTTTTCCTTATCCAACATTCAGTCACGACGAAAACTCCAAGAAAAACAGGAATAAAGAAAAAATTTCCTCAACTAGATAATAAGCCGAAACAAAAAGCCTCTATTTAACATTTTAAAGACAAAAGACTTAAGAGCAGGAACGAAGCAAGGATTCCGGTGTCACCATCTGGTTCACAACCATGCTGGATGTTCTACCCAGTGTAGTAAGCAAATAAAGAAAATAAAATGCATACAGAACATATAACAAAAAACTGTTATTATTTTCAGAGAATAAGATTATCAATGCAGAAAATTTAAAATATGTATTAAAAAACAAACAAAACCTAGAAGAGCTAATAAATGACTGAGTTCAGCAGACTCTCAGGATACAAGACAAAGATACAAAAATCAATTGCACTTCTATATACTAGCCAGGAACATGTTGACACAAATTAAAAACAGTATCATTTAAAACTGCTAAAAAATGAAATATTTTTATGTAAATCTAACAAAACAAATAAAGGACTTGTATGCTGAACATTACAAATTGTTTACCAAAGCAGTGTAAAATAACTGAAATAAATGGAGAGCTCTGTTGTGTTCCGAATTGGAAGAAGCCAAGTTGGTATTCATACGTCACACAATTCCTATCAAAACCTCAGCAAGCGTTGTTATAAACATCGACAAAAATATCCAATAATTTATATAAAATGGCAAAGGTACCAGACTATCTAAAACAGTCTTTTAAAAATGAAGAAGAAAGCAAAGGAATCAGTCTGATCTGAAGACTTGTTCTATAGATACAGTAATTAAAATTGTGTGATAGTGGCATAGAGACTGAGGGAATACAATGGAGAACTCACAGAGGACACAGATGCACAATCACACAAATATACCCGACGGTTTTGTCAAAGCGTTGAAGCAATTCAATGGAGAAAAGATGGTCATTTCAAGGAATGGTGCGGGACCATCTGGGTATGTAGAGGCAGAGCTGAACTTCTATCTGAGTCTTACAACTTATAACAAACGTAATTTGAAATGGGCCACATACTTTATATATTTTTTATTCTTTATTTTTTTTATTATTTATTTTTTAGTTTTTGAGTTGGAGTCTCACTCTGTTGCCCAGGCCACCCCAGCGTTGACCTGTTGGGCTCAGGCGATCCTTCCGTCTCAGACTTCCAAGTAGCCAGAACTATAGGCATACTCTACCACGCCCGGATAATGTTTTATTTATTGCAGAGACGAGATCTCGCCAAGTTTCTCAGGCTGGTCTCGAACCCGCGGGCTCAGGCAATCCACTTGCCTCGGCCTCCCAGAGTGCTGGAATTACAGGCTGAGCCACCCAGCCCAGCCGGGCCACATACTTTAAATGTAAATATATGACTATAACACTTGTAGAAAAAACATGGGTGAAAATCTTCATGATCTAGTGCCACACAAGCAATCTTAGATTTGACACCCCCAAACAATATTCATTTAAAAAGTGGACTCATTAGATTTCATAAAAATGTAAAGCTTCTCTTTTGTAAAAAGACCTCTTAAGGGATAAGCTATAGTGTAGAGGGAGAAATAATTTTCACAGACAACATACACTATTGATCAAAGACTAGTGCCTAATACACAGACAAACACACGTATATTTGTCTTACATAGATTCTAAAAAAATGCAAGAGTAAAAAAATAATATTAGAAAATGAAAAAAAAACGTAGATGAGGAAACATTTCACTGTAGTGGATACACAGATGGCAAATAAGCATATGGAAAGATGTTCAACATGATTAGTCATTAGGAAATGCAAATTAGCATCACAATTATTTATCTCTATACAACTATCAAAATGCTAAAAACACAAATACTGACAACGGTAAATGTTGGCAAGGACACAGAGAAACTAGATTATTCATACACAGTGAGATTGTGAAATGGTGCCTTAAACTGGAAAACACTTTACTACTTTACTTTTAACTCAAAAAACAACAATTCAAATCACTCTATAAAAAAGATACCTGCACATGTATGTTTGTCGCAGCATTGTTCATAGTAGCTAGAACATGGAACCAACCATGCTGCCCATCAAGAGAGGACTGGATTTTAAAAAAGGCGGTACATATACAGGATGGAACATTATGCAGCCATAAAGAAGAACAAAATCATGAACTACGCAGCAACCTGGATGGACTTACAGTCTATAATACTGAGTGATTTTTCACAGAAACAAAAAACTGAGAATCACATGTTCTCACTCATAAGCGGACCTTGAATAATTATCATACTATAGGAAAAGGAGTGGTAGTCGTGGGGAACTGCCGGGAGGGGGTGGGGAAGTGGGATTGGCAGTAGTGGGAATCTGACCGGGGAATGGGGGCGTCATACCTCATCAAAGGTGCCTGCATAATGAACATTGTTATACCTAACCCTGAATTGTGCCCCACATTATACTAATATTTCTGTATACCCGTTTGTATGACTTTGAACTGTAATAACCAAAACTGCAAACAACCCAGATGTCCTTCCATGTATGATGAATGGTTAAACAAACTGTGGTAATACTATCCAATATTGTTCAGTAATAAAAAAGAACTAGATACACAAAACAACCTGGATGAATCTCCACTTATACTGAGTAAAAAAATAGCCAATTCCACTGGATAAAAAAAATGTGGTACATATACACGATGAAATATTATGCAGCCATAAAGAAGGACAAATATATGGACTTTGCAGCAACTTGGATGGATTTGGAGTCAACCATACTCAGTGATTTATCACAGAAACAAAGAACATGTGTGCTCACTCATAAATGGACCCTCAATAATTATAATGCTATAAGAAAGCGATTGGCAGTAGTGGGAAATCGTCAGGGGAGGGGAGGTGGGACTGGCAGTTGAGGGAAACTGCTAGGGGAGGGAGAGGCACACCTCATCAACAAGGGTACCTGCATGATCAGTGTTTATCTACCTAACCCTGAAATGTACCCCACATCTTTATAATAATTTT
>CAUYQG010114378.1:0-26540 GCA_963574415.1 Tarsius wallacei | reverse complement strand
AGCCGGGCTCAGTGGCTCAGCCTGTAATCCCACGCCTTTGGGAGGCTGAGGTGAGTGGATTGCCTGAGCCCGTGGGTTCGAGACCCGCCTGGGCAAGCGAGACCTCATCTCTACAATAAATCAAAAAATTAGCTGGGCGTGGTAGCGTGCGCCTGTAGTTCCACTACTTGGAAGGCTGAGGCGGAAGGATCGCCGGAGCCCAGCAGGTCGAGGCTGCGGTGGCCGGGAGCGGCCACTGCACTCCAGTCTGGGCGACGGAGTGAGACTCCAACTCAAAAAAAAAAAAAACTCAAAAAGAAGAAGAAATGAGGCTTGCCCACCTAACTTGTTCTGACCAATGAAATGTAAATGAAAGTAACACATTTCGTGTCTGCATAGGAGCATTTAAACTCTGTCTGCTGTTACAGTGATCTTGGAAGTACATGTTGATATTGAGGTGCCTTGAGACCAAAGACCCTAGAAAGCTGAACCCACCTGTGGAAAGCAGCTGCCTTGAAGAGTTGCCTGGACCCCCAGTGGATGTTTTGCATGAGAGATAAACGTTAGTGGTATTAAGCAACTGAAATTTTGAGGTTTTTGTTACCGCAGCACAGAATAGCCTATACTGTCAGATGCAAGCAAATATTATTACCTTGCTTTCATTAAAAAAAAAATTTTTTTTTTTTTGAGTCAGGCTGGAGCGCAGTGGCATGTTCATGCCACCACAGCCTTGACCTGCTGGGCTCAGGTGATCCTTCTACCTGAGCCTTCCAAGTAGCTGGAACCACAGGTGTGTACCTCCACACCCAGCTAATTTTTTGTAGAGACAAGTTTTCGCCAAGTTGCCCAAGCTAATCTCAAACCCCTGGACTCAGGCAATCCTCTTGTCTTGACCTCCCAACATGCTGGAATTACAGGCGTGAACCAATGTGCCAAGCTGCTCGCCTGCTCAACTGCTTTTAAAGATAAGGAAACTGAAGAATTGATATGTGATGGTGAAAATTTAAAATTCAAAGATCTTTAAGGACTTTGATGTCTCCCTCCCATAACTTATAATGACTTCTCTCTCTCTCTCTCTCTTACTCTTTCTTCTATCTCTTTGAACTCTTCTCAGCATCCCAACTCTGGCCACATCCTGTCTCCTTTTTCCATTGGTCCCCATTTTACTAGAATAAGGTCCTTAAGGGTAAAGATTGTGACACTAAGTGCTGTGCACACAGCAGATGCTCAATAAAGATTAGTTTATAGAATCACTTCCAACAGTGTCACACTTGCATTATTTTTTGAGATACAAAACAACCCATTCTGTGATGATTTTTATGATTTTTTTTCTCAATTGGAAAGTTAAACATTTGAAAAAAAATAAAAATCTTTATTATACAAGGGAGATCTCCCCAAAACAGAATTTATATATAAAAAGTTGTGTGCTTATTTTTACATGTTTAAATTTCAGTCATCGTCAAAGTACTCTCCACTTTGTGTAATATACCTATCAAGATGCTTTTTCTACTGCTTACAACAGTTTTTGAACTTGCCAGTGTTGATGCCTTAGTGCTTCTGCTGTTTTTTGTTTGTTTGTTTGTTTGTTTCACCTCTTTCACATCAGCAAAACATTTCCCTTTGAGAACTTTTCAGGGAAACAAAAAACAGTCTCTCAAGGGGAGAATTGGGTGAATAGGGAGGGTGAGGCATGGGGATCATGCCTTTTTTGGTCAAAAACTGCTGAACACTCAGTGTGGTGTGGGCAGGTGCACTGTCATGGTGGATGAACCAGCCACCCGTTTGCCACAAATCAGGATGTTTCTTCTATAAATCATGCTGCAACCTTCTCAAAACTTCCAGATAAAAACTTTGGTTGACCGTTTGATCCAGAGGAGCAAGTCTGAGTGTACTACAAAGGGCACACACTCCAAAAGATAATTCTGTCTTTTGGGGTCTCCCCTTGTACATTTAAATTATTATTATTGGCCAGTCATGGTGGCTTGAGCCTGTAATTCTGGAACTTTGGGCGGCTGAGGCAGGAGGATTGCTTGAAGACAAGCATTCGAGACCAGCCTAGGCAACATACCAAGACTCATCTCTACAAAAACAATTTTTTAAAGTTAGCCAGGTGCAGTGGCATGTGACCGTAGTCCTAGCATTTTGGGAGGCTGAGGCAAGAAGATTGCTTAACCCCAAGAGTTCAAGACCAGCCTGGGCAACACAGGAAGACCCATCTTTACCAAAAAAAAAAAAAAAATCTTAATTAGCTGGATGTGGTGGCACATTTCTATCATCCCAGCTACATGGGAGGCTGAGGTAGGAGGATTACTTGAGCCCAGGAGTTGGAGGCTATAGTGAGCTATGATCACACCACTGCACTTCAGCCTGGGCATCAGAGCAAGAACCTGCCTCTAACTATCCAGGGGTGTCAAAAAATGTACACACATTTTAAATGAGGTTATCTATGTATTACTTTTCAAAGTCAAATTGAATTATGGTAGCAATATGTAGTATGAATTCACTTAAAAGATGGTGTTAATCAAATGAACGTTAGCATTACCATGTAACAAATAGGCAGGACAGTCAAAGAAAATGGAGGAAGCACAGTTGTCATTTGAGGAGCACAAGACCATTCTGAAGTGGTATTTGAAATTCAAGAACGTTGTGATAGTACAATGACAATAGAGGTGTGAATATGCAACAGAACCTCCAACATACCTAACAATTGCATGCATCTGTGATAAGTTTGAGATGCATAGTACTGTGTGTGATATGCACAAGGGAAGATCTGAGAGGCCTCCCATAGCAAGTCCTGCAGTAGTTCTCTACAATCAGAAGTATCTGGTCACCGATGGTAACCACTTTGACTACCTCTTGTAATTGCAGAAGTCAAATGTTACTTGTATTCATCTTTTGTTATCAGTATATATAGAGTATTACAATTTTAATCGTTTTTTCCTTTATTAAAATGTGTATACTTTTTTTGGTACCATATATATAGTATTATCGGTGAGCATACATTGAATGCCAGACACTTGCTATACATCTTACATAAAGTATTTCATTGTATCCCGGTGTAGAAGTCTACAAAGATGGCTGCAGTCAAGTCCCCTCTTCCCTGTGTGCACATAACACTCCTCCCACCAATAGACTGATGTGGAAATATTGCTGTGCCAGTTCTGGGTCTACTTCTTAAGATACCTGGCAGCTTCCACTTCTGAGGAAGCCAGGAACCACATTGTAAAGAAACTTGGGCTAGACCGCATGGAGAGAGAGAGACTACTGGGAAGAATATGGAGGCACCTGATGTGTGAATGAAACCTTCTTGGACCCTCCAGCCAAATCAAATAGCCAACTAAAACAAGTCATGAGAGTGGTCCCAGCTGATGCCAAGTGAAGCAGAAGAACCACCCAGCTGAGCCTTTCCTCCACTTCTGACCTACAGAATCATAAGAAATAGAATTACTATTCTAAGTCACTGTTTTGGGGGCGTTCCTGCACAAAATAATTATTTGGAACACCTGATATCAACCTTATCATGTAAATATTATTGAGGCTTGGAGAGGTTAAGTATCTTTCCTTAAGGTCAAACAGAGCCAGGATGCAAATCCTGTTTCCAGTCATCTGATTCCAAAGCCTAAACTCCTAACTATGCTTTATATTGCCTCTGAAGTCAAGTAATTAGTTTAGAAACTTTAAAATATATTACATATTATTGGTATTTTCATCATCTCAACTCAATTAGTATGCAAGGAAATTCAATGAGAACTGCAAACTTTCCCAAGGTTATTAGTAACCTTAGTAAACTCTTCTAGATGGGATACCTCATGAACTTCACATTTAATGCCACTTTCCCCCATAGCCTTAAAAAAAAAAAGAAGGAATGCATTATGGCTGTCATCTCAATCACTGATGGTGGCATGCTCCAAGGAGTCTGGAATGAGCAAGATTATTGGATTAATATGTGTCATGTGACATGAGGTGTGTGCATGGAGCATTTGTAAGATTATAGAAACAACCCTAATCATTTTATTTTATTTTTTTTTTAGCAAATTAGTTTTAACTATGTTTTATGTTCCTACATGAGTGTAGCAGGTTGAATTTTCCAAAGATGGCTATGTCAGTATCTCCCACTCCACATCCTTTCCTGCAGTGCAGATTTGTCATTTCCCCATCAAGTGGGGTGTCTATTGCTCCACTTATTTGGCCTGGGAAAGTGCCATGCCTGCCTTCATCAATATCATCTGGTGGACAGGATCCAGTGCCAGTTCATATTGTAGCCCTGAACTGGCCTGGCTCCTGGAAGCCAGCTGCCATGTAAGACAAGCAACTACTGAGACCCCCTGTAAAATGACCAAGCCACATGCACAAGCCCTGGAGAATGAAACATCGCATGTGGCAAGAGAGAGGAGAGGGAGGTGGATGTGGAGGGGTAAGGGAAGGGGGAGGGGCGAGGACACACCAAGGCGCACTACGTAAGCCAGACATGCATGTGAAAAGCCTCATGGAAGTGGGTCCTCCAGCTGCCCCGGAAGTAGAACGGAGACAAACCAATCGACTGAGCCTTTCCAAATTCCTGACCTACAAGATCAAGAGCAAAGGAAATGATTGCTTTAAGCCAACTAAATGTTGGGAGTATTTTGTTTCATAACTATAGACAACCAGAACATTGAATAATAAATATTTGAAAGTGACCCATGATGAATTGTTTAACCCCCCTGAATTTAGGACATTAATTTATTTGTTGTAGGTTCCCATGGGCTATGAGTTCCAGAGAGATCATATTAAAATTAATATCCAAAACTCATGGCTCTGAGCCCCTGTCCCCTTGATTGCAACACCACCATCATCATCCAATTTTCCCAGTTACTCCTATTAATAAGAGCCCAAATGTCTTGCAAACCAATCCATCAGTGGCAGTCACCATGGAGTGGCCCCATATTGCTCCTCTTCTGCTCCAAATCTCACTCATTCATGTCCGTCACCTGAGATGCCACTTATAACTATCTCACCATCATCCCTACCAATAGTTCTTGTCACATGCTGTCCCTGGATTCTTTCTGCCACCGATCTCAGGTCTGTTGTGTGAGATGAGCCCAGAGTCTCTAGTGAAATCAGTTCCTTCTGTTCTGGCCCTCTGGTCCCTAGTGATGGCTTCTGTCCTTAAGGCACCAGGCAGGAGACAGCCAGCCCCTTGTAGATCCCATCATCACGGATCCCATTCTCCCAGCCCTGCTGCTCGCTGGTGGCCACTACACAGCAGCCCCTCCTCTACTACTCACAAAACTGTGGCTCCCTGCCAATTAGCAGGTGCAAAGGAGCCACCAGAAGGTATACTGCAAGTCCCTCTCACCAGCTGCCTTGTTTTAAGAGTTTGCAAGTATCTTGGGGACAAAATAAGCAACAAACAGAAACCTATAAATGTTTCTATACATAAAGCCTTTTTAAACATGGCAGAGAACTAAAAGAGTTCTTTTTTTTTTTTTCTTTTTCTGTTGAGTTCTCACTCTGAAGTGCAGTAGCCCTATCACATGCTCATGGCGGCCTCCACTTCCTGGACTCAGGCGATCCTTCTACCTCAGCCTCCAGAGCAACTGGGCCTGCAGGTGCCCGCCACCATACCCGGCTAATTCTTTGATTATTTTGTAGAGATGAGGTTTCACTATGTTGCCCAGGCTGGTCTCGAATTCCTGGGCTCAAGCATTTCTCCTGCCTCGGCCTCCCAAAGTGCTGGGATTACATGCGTGATCCACCGGGCCCGGCCCTGAAAGAGTTCTTAAGTACATTTTTCCCCTTCGACTTCTGCCTATCTGCTTGTGAGGGACAGCAAGCTGTGGACGTGGGCGACTCTACAAAATCTGGAATGTATTCATACCAGAGGGCAGGATCGGCCTCCGAGAAGGAGCAGAAAGAGAAGATGGGAATGAAGGGTAGGGAGAGGCAGAAGTAGTGTTGGGGAAGGCATCGCCTGCAGCAGGATCACCCAGCACTGGGGCAAGGCGGTGAGAGCCCAGTTAATAATGAATGTGGCTAGTACGCTCCCCGGGGGCCCCTGGAGCCTCTGTTCCTGAGGTAGTTAAATTATTGATGGAAAATATATGATGTTATGGCCTGAGCTGGCAGCTGGAAGACAAGCTGACAGCAATTAAAATGGATGCTGCTCCCTGTAAAGTGGGGGCCGTTCTCTGATTTCTAGAGGTGCTCCCGGTGGGGGAGGATGCTAAGGAGGTCAGGAATGCCAGAGGGTCCGTGGCTCTCCCAGATCAGGTCTAGAGTCAGCAGGTGGGTGTGTCAGAATGGTGGGCTCACCCAGTGATGTTCTTTATTTACATGCGAACCACCTGGGGGCCCCAGATGGCTCCTCCAGGTCTCCAGGCAAGGGAGCTGGCCCAGACACTTCCCGGGCAACCCACTTTCCCACTCTCATCTTCTCAGCCCGGCTGACTTCAGTAGGGAGCTTCTGCTGGTTTCCTAACAAAGTCCTGCCTCCTGAGTGGCTTAAAAAACAAGAGTTCTATGCTCTTGCAGTGCTGGAGGCTGGCATCCCGAGACCAAGGCGTCGGCAGTGTTGGTTTCTCATGAGGGCTGGGAGGGAGGTTCTGTCTCACACTTCTCTCCTAGCTTCAGGGGGTTTGTGGCAATGTTTGGTGTTCCTTGGCTTGTAGACGCATCTGCCACTTTATGTTCACGAGGATTCTCCCTAGTGTGTGTCTGTCTGTGTCCAGATTCTCCCTTTTTCTAAGGACACAGTCATATTGGAGGATGACCCACCCTAATTACCTCATTTTAACTTGATCATGTGCAAAGACTCTATTTCCAAATAAGGTCACATTCACAGGGGTTAGGACTTCACATCTCCTGGGAGGAACACAATTCTACCTGCCACAGACTTCCTACCAAACCTGGCTTCCTTTTCTCTGCACTTACCCTTGGTTCCTATCACTAGCGAAGGCTCTGGGTTCTGTCTCTCTGGAGCCCAGCCCCTGGGAAAGGAATGGCCCGGAGAGATTTTTTTTTCCTTACTAGAAAAAGAAGAAAATTATATACAACCTATATTTCAGCAAAAGAGAACTGGAAAACCCTAATCTCTCTCCACACTCCACGAAGGCTTTGTAGAACTGGCAGAGACACTCTGTCAGCCTTTCAGAATTACTCACCTGGCCAGAGGTCCCACGACTGGGAGGGGCTTCGCTGGATCACCCCAGGAGCTGGCCTAAGGGAACGGATTATGGGGAAGCAGCTTTGTGTTGGGGCAGATTTTGGGAAGTTAAGGACCAGGTGCAATGCTAGGGGGCAGAGTTGCAAAGATGGTTAAGCTGGGTCCCTGCCTGTCAGAAAAGGCTGTCAGCGGCCCCACAGGCAAGCACTATGGGGACCTGCAGGAATGAGTTCTTAAGTCTACATGAGGGTACCAGGCAGTCTTCACAGAAGAGCTAAGACTTAAAGGATAAAAGGAGCTGCTGAGAAGAAAAACAAGGACAGAGCATTCCAGGCAAAGGGCACAGGGGGTGATGGGACCCTGGGTAACCTGTCAACCAGAGGCTGTTAAGTGTGGATGGGTCCCAAAGCTCAAGGGAGGAGGAGCAGAAGTCAGGTTGAGAGCTTTGGACTGCTGAGGAGCTGCTGGGGTATGCAGGAAAGGGACATGATGGGATTAGTGACCTAGACAGAGTCCTACTCAAGATCCTGCACCCAGAAAAAGAGAAGCAGGAATGTGGATCTAGAAGCAACACGGCGGTAGGCAAGACCTGTTCATTGGACAAGTTCCTTCACCTCTCCAGGAGTCTCTTATGATATGGGCATAGTAGAATCTGCTCTTCAAGGCATTGTGATTATGTGAAATAATGCAGGTGAGATTCAGCAAAGTGTTGCCTGGCTCAGAAGAGGCCTCAATGCACAGACAGAAGCCGTAAGTAGCAGCAGCAAGTATGGTGAAGACCCACTTAGCCACATTGAGACTGTGCAAATTAAACCAGCTATACTCAGCAGTTTCCTCCATGAAAAAAAGTGCAAGAAGAAAAAAGGTTTCATTTTATTTATTGTGGATAGTTACACATTCTTTGACACTCCTCCCACAGATGGTGTGTGTATGTGTGTGTGTATGTCCTCCCCTTGATTTTAGAAGACTCTGTGACTACTTTGACCAATAGAATAAAGTGAAAATTATGGTATCCAATGCCCAGTACCAGGAATTAAGAAGCTACCAGCTCCCGCTTCCTGTCTCTTGGAGAACTCTCTGAAAGTCCAGGGTCACTATGGAAGAGGTCCAGCTACCCTGAGGCTGCTATGCTGAAGAGACCACACATAGGAGCTGTAGTAGGCAGTCCCACCCACGCCCAGCCTTGCAACTGTCCCTGCTGACACACCAGGCATGTGAGTGAGGCCATCTTGAATCCTCCAGACCAACTCATCACCAGCTGAGTACCACTGAGTGACATCAGCCCATGCCATAGGGGGCATATGAACCGTCCAACTGAGTACTGCTTTAATTCCTGACCCACTGAATCCCAACATAAAATAAACGTTTGTGGGGGATTTTTTTTTTTCTTTTTTGAGTCAGAGTCTTGCTTTGTCACCCAGGCTGGAGTGTAGTGGCAGGATCATGACTTACTGCAGTCTCAAACTTCTGGGCTCTGGTGATCCTCCTGCCTCAGCCTTCCGAGTAGCTGGGATTACAGACACACACCACCAAGTCCAGTTGATCTTTTGACTTTCTTTCTTTTTTATTTTTTGTAGAGACAAGGTCTTGCTATGTTGCCCAGGCTAGTCTCGAACTCCTGGGTTCAAGAATTCTCCCATTTTGGCCTCCCACAGTGCTGGGCCACTCACTTGGCAACATGGTTGTATTTTAAGTCAACAAATCTTGGGTGTAATTTGTTATACAGCAGCAGCAATAGATAATTGGAAATACACATCTTCTTTAATGCTCACAGCAATCTAGTGAGATTGGAATTATCATGATCTACATTTTCTGGTTGAGGAAACTGAGGTAAAAACAGTTGAAGTACCTCCCCTACGTCAAACAGCTGTCAAGTGGCAGGGCAGGGAACTCGGACTAGAATCTAATATATACACTGAGAAGTCCTTGGTCTTCTTGCTGCACCAGGGCACATCAGTCCCCTTCCCTCCTTTCACCCAGAGTGTAAAAGGGAAGGGAGAGACTGCCAGGCAGAGTGAGGCAAGCTTGGGGCTGGTAGACTGTGCTTGTCCCTCCACGTGCAGTGCTCTGTCCTCATCCCGTGACTCAGGCCCTGCAGGTGAGGCAGGCCTTCTCCTTGGGCTGACAAAATAGGCACCAGCCCTCCTGGGCCAACAGGTGGGCTCTCCTGCCCCATTGATCAACCTCAGTGCCTGTCAGAGTAGCATAAATGCACCGTTATTCTTGGGTTGAAGCACTTTCAGTGCCAAGGCCACAGCTGAGGCCCCTAGAAGGGATGCTGGTTTCACTTGAGGTGGTGGCTCGTGGTTCCCCTGGAGGGGATTCATCAGCTATTACACAGGAACAAGGTCTGGAGCACATAGGTTAGGCTGTCTGTTCACAAGATTTGCTGTATTTTATCTAACTATTTAGTCCTCACTACAACTCTATTTTTAAGTAAATATCATTATTCCCAGCAACGAAAATGGGAAAACTAAGGCTCAAGAAGGAAAAAATTACTTGTCAAGTAATTAGTTGTATCCCAACCAAGTCTTCTGATTCCATATTGTGAGGAGTGATGGGCACAAAACCAAGGACCTCAAGGTAGACACTTGGTTGATGGAGTTGGCTGGTCAGTCCTGAAGTAGCCAAGGATGCTGTAGGCTTTGCTGCTTGGTCTCAACTGCTAAACAGATGTGTTCCTAATAGTAAAATGAGGTTAAAAAACACACCTATAAAATAATTCAACTCTGGCCAGGTGCAATGGCTCATGTCTGTTATCCCAGCACTTTGGGAGGCCGAGGTGAAAGATGAGCCCAGGAGTTCGAGACCAGCCTGGGCAATATAGCGAGACCTCATCTCTACAAAAAAATCAAAAAATTAACTTAGTGTGGTGGTGCACACCTGTAGTCCCAGTTGCTCAGGAGGCTTAGGTAGAAGCCTGTGCCCAGGAAGTCGAGGCTCTGATGAGCCACGATCATGCTCTACTCCACTCTGGGTGACAGAGTGAGACCCCAACTCAAATAACAACAACAACAACAACAATAATAATAATAATAGAACTTGTCATGTTGGAGAGTTGGAGTGGAAAGAAGGGGAGTGAGCGAGGCCGCAGGCGATAACTCAGACTGCGGGCAGTGGGAGCACTGATCACCGCAAAATGGAGCACAGGGTTGGGACTCGGTCATCATGACCTAGAGCCAGGTGTACTGGGGTGAGGGCCAGGGAATGGGGCTTTTAACTCACTACCCATTCTTCTTTACCCTAGAAAGGTGGTTTGGACTTACATGATCTTAAAGATCATTTTCAGCTCAGACTTCCTTGTTTCTCTGCTTTTGGGATTAGAAAAGCATTTTCCCAGTCTCTGTCTGCCAGAAACCAAACTTTGGCAATTCCCCCAAAGCAGTGGTTTAAATGGATGATCTGATCTGAGTGAACACAATGTGGAGGTGAAAGTTCAGGTTCTGGAACCTGGCAGACCCGATCTCAAATCCCCCCTTGGCCAGTTATTAGTGGAGTGACCTTGGGCAAGCTACTTCACCTCTCCATAACCTCAGTTTCCTTGTCTATTTAATGGGAACATCAATTGTGAATGTGTGTCATGAACTGAATGTGTCCCCTTGTGCCCCGAGTCATATGTTGAAGCCCTGATATCTAATGTGATTGTATGTGAGAGTAGGGCCTTTGGGAGATAATTAGGGCTAAAGTCATGAGGGTAGGTCCTCTATCATGGAATTAGTGTCCTTATAAGAAGAGAAAGAGAAACCAGAGCATTCTCTCTCTCTGCTATATGAGGGCGCAAGAAGGCACTGTCTGCAAGCCATGGAGAGAGCCCTCACCAGAACCCAGATCTTTGATCTTGGACTTCCCAGCCTCCAGAACTGTAAGAATTACATGTCTGTTGCTTAAGCCACCCAGTCTGTGGTGTTTTGTTATAGCAACCTGAGCTGATTAATACATGCTGTAGTGAGGTGGACATAAAAGAATACATAGTGTGGTTCTTTGATATGGAGTCTGCTGAACAGCAAGCCCTCAGTGCATTCTCCCTGTTGGTATGATGTCCCTACCTAGATTTGCCCTCATGTCATCCTGGTTTCTCCAAACAACTGAGCCCAGAAGGTTGAGCTTGCACTGAGGCATGATCATGCCACTCCACTCCTGCCTGGGCAACAGAAATTCTGAGTCAAATATATACATATAAATTTTATGTTGTGTGAAGTTCACCTCAATAAAAAATAAAGGAATTGGATTTTGTGACACATAAAAATTTATTTATTATAATTTGGAGATTCCACCACCCCCATATGGGATCTTCATATTGCATTTGTCAAAAATGACACACCTTCATATAGCATTTGTAAAAAGAGACACACGCTTGAGCTGTCATGGTGGACTGAGTGCAGAATGATCTAGGCTGAGCCATTGTCTTTGACGAATCAGATCATTTTCTGGGTTTTTCAAAATGCTAAAATGATTTTCATCATAATAATTACTGGAATGGACCCATAGTATTTTTTTTTTTCTCAAGTCAGAGTCTCATTCTGTCACTCAGGCTAAAGTGCAGTGGCACACTCACAGCCACCATTGCCTCGAACTGCTGGGCTCAGGCAATCCTTTTGCCTCAGCCTTCCAAGTAGCTGGAACTACAGGCATGCACCATCATACCCAGCTAATTTTTCTTGATTTATTGTAAAGATGAGGTCTTGTCAAGTTGCCCAGGCTGGTCTCGAACCTGTGGGCTCAGGCAATCCTCTCACCTCGGCTTCCCAAAGTGCTGGGATTATAGGCATTAACCACCAAGCCTGGCCTTATAGTAGTTTAATATACATGTTTCTAGCAATCGCAATCTCTTCTACATAGAAAAAAACCCACAAATGTGGACACTTATAGGATTTGGGGATTCTACTTATAATTCTGTAAATAATTGTTCTCTTATTAGGAGCTCATGTGTTAAGGGTCACATTTTGAGGAACAGACATCCCACACATTGATGCTTTGGGGAACAGTGGCAAATAGGAGTCAAGAAGGAATGGCATGTGCTTCTGGAGTTGCTTGCTTCATCCGGTATTCTCCGTGGGATGGAAAATGGCGAGTGCGCTGGGAATCCCTGGGAGATGCTTTGGGGAAGAAGAGCAACAAGATGGGCGTGTTGAGGAGGAAGCCTGCGGGCTGAGTCCTGACTCGATGGTTCTGTGAGTGGCAAAGACCGAGGAGAGCAGCGGCCAGGGAGACAGCGACTGGTGTGAAGCTTTGAGCTGGCAGGGTCACCCTAGTTCCTAGAGAGACCTCGTCCTTTAAGACTTTGTGCTGGATTCATTGATTGGTCACTGATGTAACATGAGGGCTCTCAGAGGTGAAACTAAAAACCTTCAAAATTGATCTTGTTGTTTTGTTTTGAGTCAGGGTCTCACCATGCTGTTCAGGCTGGAGTGCAGTGGCACCATCATGGCTCACTGCAGCCTTGACCTCCTGGGCTCAGGCGATCCTTCCACCTTAGCCTCCTGAGTAGTGGAATACAGGCACCCTGGCCACCATACCCCACTAATTTATTTTTTTGATAGAGTTGAGATCTCACTATGTTGCCTAGGCTGGTCTCAAACTCTTGAGCTCAAGCAATCCTCTTGTTTTGACTTCCCAAAGTGCTGGAATTATAGGCGTGAGCCACTGTATCCGGCCCAAAGATTATTTTAGCATTTTGTGAGGACCATCGAAGGTAAATATGAGAATGTAGATTATGAGTACAGGAAATAGCCCAATTTGGAGTCAGGAGACCTGGCTAACAGTCTCAGTGATGTCACTAGCTGGGTGGTGACCGTCACTCATCTTTTCTATTCCCTGCGGTGCTTAGCTGTTGGGTGAGCAACCCAGAAGACCTCACCAGCAATTGGTTCAAATTTGTCTTATTCTCAATATGTTGGGTATGGTGGCACATGCCTGTAATCCTAGCTACTTGGAAGCCCAGCAGGTTGAGACTGTGGTGAACCATAATCGTGCCTCTGCGCTTCAGCCTGGGTGACAGAGCGAGACTCTGACTCAAAAACAAAACAAAACAAAGCAAATGTGTCTCATTCTAAAGTACAAACATATAGCTAGGTTGATTAGGTCACCTATACATTTAAAGCTTGCACAATAAAAGCCACACTAAAGTAAGAAATGTTTAGTGGAGATTGAAAACACTAGGTACGTTTCATTCTGTTGATCAACAATCATCTATGGAGCAATAAATAACTTAGCAGGTGCTATGCTGGATGCTGGGATCACAAAGAAAGGCAAGACATACCCTGCCTTAAAACAGCTGAGAACCAAGAAAGGGAGACCGTGGTGGGATGATTGCGGGACAGTGGAGGGGCTTGTGCAAATGCTAAGGGGGCTCGGGGTAGAGCTGGTGACTCCTCACACTGGGTCATTCCATCTGAGCCTAGGAGGATGACATGCTAGCCACAGCTTTTTTGGCTTCGAAACTAGAGGTCGGGCATGGTGGCTCACACCTGCAGTTCCAGCACTCTGGAAGGCCAAGACGAGAGAATTTCTTGAGCCCAGGAATTCGAAACCAGCCTGGGCAACATAGCGAGACCTTGTCTCTACAAGCAATAAAAAAATTACCCAAGTGTAGTGGTGCTCACCTGTAGTCCCAGCTACGTAGGAGGCTGAAGCAGGAGGATCACCTGAGCTCAGGAGGTTGAGGCTGTGGTGAGCTGTGAGTGTGCCACTGCCCTCTAGCCAGGGAGACAGAGTGAGACACTGACTCATAAAAAATCTCTTCAAATTAGCAAAAGTGAAAAAGCAGCTTTCACTGAGAAGATTGAGGGATCTTGGGTAGTCCAAGCTCAGGAAATGAGTTATATAGCCCTGGTCTTTGAATGGAGTAGGACTGAGAAGTCTAGAGAGCCACCCTGGGGCCCCTTCTCCCTCCCCTGCCCCCTATTTCTTTTCTTCTTCGTTTTGAGTCAGGGTCTCACTCTGTTGCCCAGACTGGAGTACAGTGGCACGATCATGGCTCACTGTAGCCTCAACCTCCTGGGCACAAGCAATCCTCCCACCTCAGCATCCTGAGTAGCTGGGACTACAGTCACTCACCACCACACCTGGCTAATTTTTTAATGTTTTGTAGGGATGAGGTCTTGCTATATTGCCCAGGCTCCTCTTTGTGATTTCCTCTGTGTGTGTCTGTTTGTGGTCCGTCCTCTGTCATTCAGCTACTTCTGCTTGCTCCTTAGCTTGTAAGTGATTCCAATATGGCGGCTGCCACAGGCCCCGTATCCATATACTTCTAGTACCCTTTGTTTTATTTTTTGTTTGTTTTATCACTGCCTGGCCATGATTTATAGAATTAATTCAAATTATAGAGAGAAACAGCAGTTGGATTGATCCAGTTCAACTCTTCAATCCAGGCCACCCAAGTCACTAGCCCGCCCTGGTCCTGTCAGCAGAGTGATAGAGTCTATGGGGCTCCCTCTTTCTAGGTGTGGGGGCCAGGCAAGTCACAGGTGGGTGTGGCTTTGTTTTGGTTTTGTTTTCCAATCTGATGGAGAAGAGACGAGAGGAGAAAGAAAAGAAAAAAAAGAGCCTTCCTGGTAAGAAGGTGGCAGGGGTGAGGCAGGATGTTTGAAAAGCCAGGGCACACCTCAAGGCAGAGGCAACTTAAGAGGCTGAGTGAAGGAGGCCTTCATCCAGAGGTCCTATCTGAATAACCACTGCTATGGCATGAGCACTGGTGGCTCAGGACAGCCGGGATGGCAGCGAGGCCTGCACGCTGGGCCTGTCTGGATCTGTTGCCGAGACTCTTTGTGTGTGTGCATTTCTACTGAAGGCTGTGGCCTCTGTTCTCAGCCTTCTGGGACCTGACTTCCTCTTTACCAGACGAATGGTTCTGAGACCCTGGGGAAGGGCTGGCTCTGTGGGATTTGGCCAGTCAGGGTTGGGGGCACCTGATCTGCCCGAGGAAGGAAGAAGCCGTTTGAGCACCACTGCAGGCTGTAGAGAGTTCTGGATGAGTAAGCACTAAAAACGTGGGAAGTTCCTGAGAAGGATTTCTCAGCCGGCAATCTTCCTACCCCTTGCTGGGACGAGTCATGCCATTCCCTGTGTGCAGATGACTCATCAGAGTACCCCCCTCACCAGGAGGGGGTGAGAGGCAGAGAGAAAAGGGATGGAGACTCAGTGAGCATTTCCAATGACCAGACACTACTCAGACTGCTCCCTCCTTCCTCCTATCCCCAGAAAGGCTGAGAAAGGGGAAAGCAGATAAAATCCTCTAAAACCCTCAGGCACACCAGGTCCCCGAAGACCCAAGCAGCAGCCAGAAGGGACACCTGTGCTGTCCACTCCACAGGGGTTTGGAGGTGTCCCCCAACCCTGGCTAATATGTTAGATGTGACGTATAGCACCTTATTTAATTATCCCAAACACCTATGAGGGTTTGATCCCAGAGACTCTGGCTCCATGGCACACATGGAAGTCTCCTTTGTGTACATTTTCCTATGTCCCCAGGAAAATGTACACACTTCCTGTGCAGCTCTGAATACTGTCAGAAAAAACAACCAGCGCATGGAATTAAGGCAGATAAGGTGGTTGGCACATCCTCTCAATGTCATCACAGGCAAAGGGCCATCTAAGAATTGTCTAGAATCTTACCATATAGCACACTAGCCACTAGCCATGTGTGATTCTTAAGCTCCTGACACATGACCTGTCTGAACTATGTGCTCCAAGTATATGATCTACACTGGATTCAAACTTACTGTGACAAAAATGATAACACATTAATATTTTTTATGTTGAGTACATGTTGAAATGAAAACATTTTGGATATATTGGGTTAACTAAAATATATGATTTAAATTAATTTCACCTGTTTCTTTTTTTTAATATGGCTTCTAGAAAATGTAAAATTATATATACGGCTTGCTTTTTGTTTCCATTGGACAATGCTAGTACAGTGGAATGTACTGAGCACATCTCATTCCTATTAATTAAAAGTCCCAGACTTCGTGGTGTTACTCATTAATTTGTAAATCTTTGTCCGGTAGAGATGCAGATAATTTCTGTTGAATGGGCAAGCCAAAGATTTATAGCCTGTTGGACATGAGCTACTTTTACATCTAACGCAGCAATTGTATCCTAACATTTGTTGTTAAATTGCCTATAAATTTCTTAGCTTCTTGTGTGTTCTTTATACTGGTCATAACATCTTATTGGTTCCTTCATTAATTAATGAGTTAAATGATATCTTTGATACGTGTTCATTTTATAATTGTCTAAATGTCATGATTTTTAGACCAGCACTGTCTAATAGAAATATAATGTAAGCTACATGTATAGTTTAATATTTTCTAGTAGTCACATTAAAAAAGTAAAGTTAGTTTTTAAAATATATATTATTTAACTTTATATGCCCTAAAATATTATCATTTCTACATGTAATCAATATAAAAAATATTATCAGTGAGACATTCTTACATTCTTTTTTCATTACAAGTCTTTAAAATTTAGCAGATCTCAGTATGAACCAGCCACATTTCAAGTTTTCCAGAGTCACACGTGATGAGTAGGTACCATATTGGGCGATGCAGGTTTCGATTCCATCTTTAAACGTAAAGGCCTATGACCAACAAATAAAGGCAACTGAAGTCCTCTCGGGTTTCAGTGTGAGCTGGAAGGCAGTTGTCTCTGCAGAGGGGTCTTTTTGTATTCAGGGCAACCACAGGACTGGGGACGGTAGGGTGGTGGTGCACCTGCAACTATCTTCCAGTGCTCTGGAAACCTACGTCTCACCTTCAGACATTGCCCTCCAATCCATTCACCAGCTGCATGACCATGAGCAGATCACCTCTTCTCTTGGGTTCTCAGTTTCCTCCTTTGTAAAATGAGGGGCTTGGATTTGAAGGGCTTTGAGGTCCCCCCTGTCATTGCCATGCCATCATTCTCTGAACACTGGGGAAGGTGGCTCTCAGGCCATTCCCGGAATCTTCCTCCTGTTCCCATCCATCTCTATGGTGCGTGCTACCGAGAGTCTGAGAGACAGATACAAAGCTGCCTTCCCAGTCAGGAAGTGGCTGCTCCCTTTGAACAGCTGGGAGACAAGAGTCCAAACATGTAGAATTCTAGGACAAGTAGAATTGAACTAGCAGTCAATTGCCTGCCTTTTAGGCCTGCAAGTACGGCACCTGTTTTTCTTGGGCTCGCTTGCTTCCTGGACCTGCTGCAGGTAATCTGAAGCAATAGATGATAAAGGATAAAGGAAGTTTAGTGATAGGATTCTCTCCCGAGGATCCTCAAGACACTGTGAAGGAAATTAGGAGCCAGACTGTGACAAAAAAGAAAAGGAAACTACACACTGTTTGCTCACTTAAGACGCTGTAACGAAATCTTGATTTCTGTAGGTGCAAGTTACTGGAGGCTTAGATGAAGACAAGAGATGCGTTGTGAATATTTCTTTTGGATAAATCATTGAGAGGAAACCGCCCTGGCTATGCCATCCCCCAGCTCAACAAAATGTATGTCCTGCAGGGACCCAACAACGGAATCCCAAGGAGAGCCCTGACCTGCTGGCACTCCAGATGCAGGGCCTATGGACAGTCAGTTTGTGTGTGAGCAGAGGTAGTCTCAGAGGGAAGGAAGGGCCTGCAAATCAACCGGCAGCGTCTGAAGGCAGGAGAGGCAGGTCTCTGGAGGCCTAGGCAGAGGCCAAGTTACCACCTGGAAGAAAGGGTACATGTGATGATTTAGAACCCCTTGTGTGTGTTTCCCCATTGAAATGACCCTACTATATTGTTTAATAATAGTTGTACTTGAATCCTGATCACATGATAAAGTCCTGTCCTTTTAATCTCAACTTTCCCACATGGCATGACCCAGAGTAGCCACTCAATAGATGTTGAATGAGCCAATCAAACAAATAATCAGTGGATACATCAATTAATAATGAGTGATTGACTGAATGAATGAGTGAATTAATGAAAGGATAAATATGTGATTCTGACATCCAACGGGTAGTTGGACCAGGTCATTTGCTCCGAGCCTGCAGCTCAACAGTTCAGTGAATAGGAGAACAGGATTCCCTTCTCTGGTGCCTGATAAGTGACAATCCTTCCTCCTGACATTTCTTCAGAGCAGAAATGCCCAGGAGCTCATGCAGCAGGGATCCATCTCCTGGGTGGCTCCCTGGGACGGTCTCCTAATAGAAAGAGGGTGGGGGAGAAGAGGACAAAGGTGTCTTCTGTCACCTCGGAGTTTTTCTGTTCAGGCCACTTGTCAAGTCAAGCCACAGGCTGGCCTTATTATACAGGAGGGCAGTAGAGAGCCACTCACAGGCCCGGTTTGTGAGATGCTGGGGTGGTCGCAAAATATCTCTTCTGCTGCTGCCTGAGATCCCCCCATTGCGGTGCGTTCATAGTCCCTTTGTGTCTTGGAAGACAGGAATGTTAAGGGTTCTCTGTTATACAAATCTAGGACCATAGGTGTCCCCAGCCTCCTTGGTGTGTATCAGCTGGATTTCATGTGGGAAGGAGCCACAGTGAGGTGTGCTGGCGACAACGCTTCAGGCGTTCCCCCCAGCACTGCCGAACATGGGACTCTTCCCTCCCTGGAGCCTGGTGATACTCATCACTCCTCTGTTAAAGCATCCAATGCCTGACACGTCTTCTGGGTTCTGTCCTCACCTGTCCCTTGTGCCTTCTGCTTCCATGCACAAACCTTGGGTTCATGCAGACATGCCGTCCTCCTACGGCCTGAGCTATGTTCTCCTTCCTTCCTCTGTTCACCTGGCCGCCCTCCACCTTCCAGTCCAAGCAACAGCTCTGTTTGGCCCAACCATCTGATTTGGGGCAAGCCAGTGACTCCTCTAAGTAGTTTCTTGAATATCAAAACAGCAGGATTAATATTGACCCTCCTCAACCTCACAGGGTGGTTGGGAGAAGTAAGGGGTAATCCTGACTATGAGAATGTTTGAGCTGAGGCGAGAGGATTGCTTGAGGCCAGAAGTTTGAGACCAGCTTGGGCAACAAAGCAAGATCCCTGCCTCTACAAAAAAATATATAAATAATTAGAGTGTGGTGGTGTGTGCCTGTCGTCCCAGCTACTCAGAAGGCCAAGACAGGAGGATTGCTTGAGCTCGGGAGTTCAAGGTTGCAGAGAACCATGATGGTGCCACTGCACTCCAGCCTGGCAACAGAGTGAAACCTTGTTCCAAAACAAAACAAAATGTTTGAAAATTTCAAAGTGCTACACAAATGTAGGGTTACCATAATACTGATCTCAACAGTCCAGCAAACACAGGCACTCATGTAAACTTGGATTTTTAACATCTGTCCTCATTATGTTTTAGAAGAAATTTGACTCACGGGATTGCTAACTCTGTGTAGATGTGTGGGTTGAGGGTGTTGCATCATGCTCTCATGCTGCAGGTGTGTTAAATGTGGGAGGAAAAGGGATATTCTTTGGTTCTTTTCCCTGTATTACCATTTTTATCTTGAAAGTCTAACAATAGTCCTCTGGACGTTGGTGGATAAATCCACAGCTGATTCTTTTCTTTCTTCCAAGCTAAGAGTATTTGCAGTGAAAGACGTTAGATTCTGAGGTACTAGACAGATGGCATGAATATGTAAGAACTTTCTCTCTCTCCCTCTTTTTTTTTTTTTTCTTGAGATAGGGTCTTACTGTGTTACTTGGGATGGTCTTGAACTCCTAATCTCAAGCTGTTCTCCTGGCTCAGTCTTCACAGTGATTGGGACTGTAGGGACGTGACACCAAGCCCAGCTCTCTCTCTCTTCTTAGTCACGTCTTCAGTTTGGACTCCTGATGAACAACAGGGACTCAAAAGCCACCACTTGCCTGACTCCTACAACTCGTCTTCGGAGTCCTAGCTCCTCACAAATCCCCTTTCTGCTCCCAGAAGACGTCTGATTCCAAAGCCCATTATTAGAACCCTTTTAACTGAGCTCAGAGGCAAGATTTGTCATTTGTACAAACTCACAAGCAGTGAATGGGAGGCAAGACTAAGGCCTGACATTTTCTCCAACGGCGCCATGGCGTATACCTAACATCACATAGCACGTTCTCTCCAAAGACTGGTTTATCCATTTGTATTTATCATTTACAAATGTAGGTTAAAAATTCAAAATTTCTTGTTGGACATGGTGACTGACCTATAATCCCAGCACTTTGGGAGGCCAAGGCAAAAGGATTGCTTAAGTCCAGGAGTTCGAGACCAGCCTAGACAACATAGGGAGACATCGTCTCTAAAAAAAAAAAATTAGCTGGGCATGGTGGCACACGACTATAGTCCCAGTTTCTTGAGAGGGAGGAGGAAAGGATCACCAGAGCCCAGTAGGTCGAGGCTGCAGTGAGTCATGAGCTTATTAGCCTAGGCAACAGAGTAAGACCCTGCCTAAAAAAAATCAAAATTTCCAAAAGGATATTCCTCCCATCTTTATCTCTCTAGTACCCACATCTCCCAAGAGACAGTCAAACGTATCCATTTCTTGTATATTCTTACAAAGATATTTTATTTATATGTAAGCAAATCTATTTCTTTTGTCCTTTGTTTTTTTGTTTGGGGGTTTGTTTTTGTTTTTGTTTTTACACAATCAGTATACTCACCGTCCCTTATCTGTCTTTTTTAACTTAATCTATTTGATAGATTTTCTTTTTTCATATGAGTACATACACAGCTTCCTCTTTCTTTTTATGACTGTGTGGTATTCAAGACATTGATGGAGATGTAGGTGCTTTTCAGTCGTGTGCCATTTAAACAAAGCTGCATCAGATGTCTTTGTGTGAGTCTATCTGCAGGATAGCTTCCTAAAAGGAGGACTGGGTTGCAGGGGTGTCTGCTTTTAAGATTGAACAGATACTGACAAACTTCATTCCAAGGCGGTTTTGAAGTGACACACTTTACTCTGAAAGTCATGCCCGAGTGCTTTCTCCTCAACGACACAATGTGTTTTCAAACTTTGTGATGCTTGCCAGTGTCTTTCTACTCTGACCTTCACTTTGGGTCCGACAAGACACATTTCCCATTTTGGACCCAATGGGACCTCCCAGTTAGTTCAAAACTAGATGTCACTCTTTTGGCAGCTAATGAAATATAAACTGCCAGGGAAAACAAAAACAATTTTTTTGAGTCAGAGTCTCACTCGGTCACCCAGGCTGGCGTGCAGTGGCACGATCATAGCTCACGGCAGCCTCAACCTCCTGAGCTCAAGTTGATCCTTTCACCTCAGCTTCCCAAGTGGCTGGGACTACAGGTGTGTGCCTCCATGCCTGGCTAATTTGTAGAGACAAAGTCTCGCTATGTTGCCCAGGCTGGTCTTGAACTCCTGGGCTCAAGCAATCCTCTCACCTTGGCCTCCCTAAGTGCTGGGATTATAAACATGAACCACTGTGAATGGTGAAACAAACAAACAATTATTTCCTATAAGGTACACTGTAATTCTATCTGAGTGGCCATCATATTCTTAGGGTATGATTTACTCTGTATTTGACCAAATCTCTTTTTGCCCAAAGTTAATGGCTTTGTAGGGAGTGACTCCATCATGGCACCTATCTGTATGGGCAAAGGTTAGAATCACAGCTTATCTGTTTTTGAGCAGAAGACCTCATGACCCTCCCAGAACACAGAGGCAGGGAGACCTCTATGGAGTGACCCCAAGGCCATCTCACACTCACTTCTGTAAGTCTCCTGGAATCAGAGGACAGTGACAGCGGCATGATGGCTCATGCCTGTAATCCTAGCACTTTGGGGAGGCAGAGGCAGGAGGATCACTTGAGCCCAAAAGCTCGAGATCAGCCTGGGCAACATAGCAAGACCTTATCTCTACCAAAAAAAAGTATAAAAATTAGTCAGGCATGTGGCATGCACCTGTAGTCTCAGCTACTCAGAAGGCTGAGGATGGAGGATCTCCTAAGCACAGGAGGTCAAAGGTGTGGTGAGCTGTGATGGTGCCACTGTACTCCAGCCTGGGCAACAGAGTGAGACCCCAGCTTGATTCAAAAAAGAAAAAAAAAAAGAATTTCTGAAAAAAAAACTTAAAAAGAAAAAGAAGGAGACAGTTTCTCATCACCTCCCAGGTTCTGACAAGGTGTGGGATTTCTACCCCATATCCGCAGATCAAGAACTAAAGTCACCTCCCCACAGTCTACAAGTGGCAGGGCACCTACAACTTTCATTGCAGTCATCCTGCCCCTAATATTTTGGTGACATCATTTTATGTGGAGGACAGGGACCTTGGGGAGCTGGCCCCTTGGGCTCCCTGGTCTTTGTGTATGTAAGTGATGAACTGTCTGAATCTAAAAGTGGCTCCTATCTTTCCTTGTTAACTCCACCAGACCTTGGTCTTGGCTTTGCTTTGTGTCTTATGCATGAGCGTTGCACTCTGAAGTCACATTATATTTAATTTTATTATTTACTAACAAATATGTATATCATATTTCCTATGGGCCAGGCACTTTTCAAGGTATGAATTCATTTATTATTTGCCATGACCCTATGAAGTAGGAGCTAGTACTATTCCTATTTCAAAGACAAAACAAAAGCACAGAGAAGTTAAGAAACTTATCTAAGATTACACAGTAAGGTTGGGCATGGTGGCTCACGCCTGTAATCCAGGCACTTTGGGAGGTGGAGGTGAGAGGATTGCCTGAGCCCAGGGTTCGAGACCAACCTGGGCAACTTGGTGAGACCTTGTCTCTACAATAAATCAAAAAAATTAACCGGGCATGGTGGCACATGCCTGTGGTTCCAGCTACTTGGGAGGCTGAGGCAGAAGGATGACCCGAGCTCAGCAGGTCGAGGCTGCAGTGGCTGTAAGCAGTGTGCACTGCAAGCCAGCCTGGGCAACAGAGTGAGACTCTGACTCAAAAAAAAAAAAGATTACACAGTAAGTAACAGAGTCAGGATTCAACTCAGACAGGTTGCTCTGAAGCCAGTGCTCTTCCTCACTGTGCTGTGTAAACAGAGTCTACTCTTAGGGTACTTTTCCCCAAACTGGTCCATACAACATGGGTCAGAATCACTTGACTGACTCATCCGAAATATAGCTTCTTGGTGTCCATCCAAGCCTATGCCAGAAGAGTCATTGGTGGTGGGGTCCCGGAATTTCCAAATACCTAGAGGTGGGACAACCACCTTGTAGCATTGAAGCACCTGGAAGGTGACAGACAGATAAAAAGAGACCTGGGTCCCTGGAGACCCAAAACGCCACTGTGCAAGCCCTGAAGTCAACACCTCCAGACTCTTGCATTTGGAGAAAATCCATTGTTGCTTGGTTAGGCTGCTGCAGTTGGGTTTTTTGGACATGTAATCCTAATGAATGCAGAGGACCTCTTTAAATTGGGGTGATATCTTTCCTGATAATTTAATTTTCTGGAGCAACTCTGTAGAACAGAAATATAAAGTAAGCCACATATGTAATTTAACATTTTCGAGTTGCCTTGTTTTAAAAAAGCAAAAAGAAACAGGTGATTAATTTTTATATATTTTTTAATATATTTTATTTAGCCCAATATATCCAAAGAATTATCATTTCAACATGACAACATAAAAATCATCAGTGATATTTTTGCTTTTTTTTTTTCAAGAGACAGAGTCTTGCTCTGTCAGCCAGGCTAAAGTGCAGTGGTGGGATCACAGCTCACTGCAGCCTCAAACTTCAGGGCTCAAGTGATCCTCCCACCTCAGCCTCCTGGGTACCTGAGACTACAGGCACGTGCCAACATGCTTGGCTAATTTTTAAATTTTTTTGTAAGAGATGGAGTCTCACTGTATTGTCCAGGCTGGTCTTGAATTCCTGGACACAAGAGAACCTCCTGACCTCAGTCTCTCTCAAAGTGCTAGGATTATAGGCATGAGCCACCTCACCCGGTCTGCATTCATTTTTTTTGTTTTTTTTTTTTTGTTTTTTTTAGTTGGAGTCTCACTCTGTTACCCAGCTGGAGTGCAGTGGCCGCCGCAGCCTCGACCTGCTGGGCTCCGGCGATCCTTCCGCCTCAGCCTTCCAAGGAGCTGGAACTACAGGCGCGCGCTACCACACCTGGCTAATTTTTTTTGATTTATTGTAGAGATGAGGTCTCTCCAAGTTGCCCAGGCAGGTCTTGAACCTGCAGGCTCAGGCAATCCACTCACCTCAGCCTCCCAAATCACGGGATTACAGGCTGAGCCACCGAGCCCGGCTCATTTTTTTTTAAACAAGATCTTTGTAATTCCATGTGCATTTTATGCCTTCTATTTATGGCACATCTTAATTCAGACCGGCCACATTTCAAGAGCTCACTGGCCCCACATGGCTGCTAATGGCTGTTGTATTGGACAGTACCTATAGCTTCTTGTATTTGATCTGTTTTATGCTTTGGTTCTCAAGTTTGACTACACTGGAATAATCAGGGGAGCTTAGAAGAATAAGTGGGTGCCCCCCTCAGATATCAACATAGAATAGGTCTTAGTGCTGTTGGGGAGTCGTGATTTTTAGAAATTCTCCAAGTGATTCTAGTGGGCAGTCGAGTATACAAATCATTGCCCTAAATTCTTCATTTCTTTTGTTTATTTTTTTTTTTTCGAGTTGGAGTCTCACTCTGTCGCCCAGACTACAGTGCAGTGGCCGCTCCCGGCCACCGCAGCCTTGACCTGCTGGGCTCCGGCGATCCTTCTGCCTCAGCATTCCGAGTAGCTGGAACTACAGGTGCGCGCTACCACGCCCGGCTAATTTTTGATTTATTGTAGAGATGAGGTCTCGCCAATTTGCCCAGGTGGGTCTCGAACCCGCGGGCTCAGGCAATCCACTCACCTCAGCCTCCCAAAGCGCGGGATTACAGGCTGAGCCACCGAGCCTGGCTCATTTCTTTTGTTTATTTTTAAGTCAGAGTCTCACTCTGTCACCCAGGCTGGAGTACAATTGCACGATTGTGGCTTGCCACAGCCTGACTTCTTAGGCTCAGGTGATCCTTCTGCCTAGCCTTCCAAGTAGCTAGAACTACAGATGCACCATGCCCAGCTAAATTTTTTTATTTTTTGTGGAGACGAGGTCTTGCTCTGTTACCCAGGCAGGTCTCAAACTCCTGGCTCAAGCTATCCTCCTGCATTGACTTCCCAAAATGCTGAGATTACAGGCATGCCTAGCCAGGTCTTCAATTGTTAAGCTCCAGTATCAGTCTGGGAATGATTGGATGGTGTTCTTCTAAAACTATATACATATATATTTTTGTAGAGATGGGGTCTTACTATATTGCCCAGGCTAGACGCAAATTCCTGACCTTACCAATCCTCTCACTTGACCTTCCAAAATGCTGGGATTTACAGACATGAGCCATCATGCCTGGCTGATGGTGCTTTGTTTGTTTGTTAGGTTTTTGAGTTGAAGTCTCACTCTGTCGCCCAGGCTGGAGTGCAGAGGCATGCTCTCTAACATGTACTCAAACATCTATTGGCTGGCGAGAATGAATCTCACTTGGGTACTTTGCTTCTAGGACCTTATTTCTAGAATAAAAATTTTGCTTTGTATTTAACATCTGGTTTTTTTTTTAAATATAAAGAAATAATGGCTTACAAGGTATCAATAACAGCACTACTTTGAAGTGTTGGCTCATCTGGAAGGGACTTCAGGGATACATGTACAGCCTTGACCTGCTGGACTCGGTTGATCCTTCTGCCTCAGGCTTCCAAGTAGCTGGAACCACAGGTATGTGTCACCATACCCAGCTAATTTTTAAAAATTTATTGTAGAGATGAGGTCTCATCATGTTGCTCAGGCTGGTCTCAAACCCCTGGGTTCAGGCAATCCTCTCACCTCGGCCTCCCAAAGTTCTGGGATAATAGGCGTGAGCTGCCGCGCCCGAACAATAGTGTTTTTAAAGGAGCTACTCTGTCCAAATCAGAACTGGTGAACTTGCACTGGGTCTAAACTCTGTCTTCATCTCTGTCTCCACCTCTGTCTCATGTGTGTGAACACACCCAAACACCTCACACACACACACACACACACACACACACACACACACATATCACTTGGGCACTGGAAGTTTAGTCCGTATTGCTATATGTTACCAGGCTGATGTACCTCTGGTCCCAGCCTGACCAGACTGTACCTAAACACCAAAAAGATGAGCTCTCAGTCGGGCTTGGTGGCTCAGCCTGTAATCCCGCGCTTTGGGAGGCTGAGGTGAGTGAATTGCCTGAGCCCGCGGGTTCGAGACCCGCCTGGGCAACTTGGTGAGACCTCATCTCTACAATAAATAAAAAAAAATCAGCTGGGCATGGTAGCGCATGCCTGTAGTTCCGGCTACTCGGAAGGCTGAGGCGGAAGGATCTCCGGAGCCCACCAGGTCGAGGCTGCGGTGCCCGGGAGCGGCCACTGTACTCCAGCCTGGGCAACAGAGTGAGACCCCAGCTTGATTCAAAAAAGAAAAAAAAAAAGAATTTCTGAAAAAAAAACTTAAAAAGAAAAAGAAG
>CAUYQG010114376.1:0-37574 GCA_963574415.1 Tarsius wallacei | reverse complement strand
TGGATTGCCTGAGCCTGCAGGTTCGAGACCCGCTTGGGCAACTTGGCAAGACCTCATCTCTACAATAAATCAAAAAATTAGCCGGGCGTGGTAGCGCTCGCCTGTAGTTCCAGCTACTTGGAAGGCTGAGGCAGAAGGATCGCCGGAGCCCAACAGGTCGAGGCTGCAGTGGCCGGGAGCGGCCACTGCACTCCAGTCTGGGTGACAGAGTGAGACTCCAGCTCAAAAAAAAAAAAAAAAAAAAAAGGATGTGAATATAGTATTGATTTATAGATATTATCTAGGCACCTTACTAAAGACCATCTTCAGGATGTCACAGTACCACAGTGGCTGAAAAGTCTAGAAAATCAAAGAACACTGCATTTCATATGCAAATATGAGTTGTCCTTTTAGAGAACTTAAAAAGAAAAAGCTAAAGTTTTTAAAGGATATGGCTGTCTAAGTGTGAATATTATACTTTTCCAAGTAGGTGGTTTTAAAATCAAATATAAAACCATCAGAATTTAATAATTTATTTTCCCAAAAATAAATTTTTAAAAAAACTAACCCACCCTGGAAATCTCATGCATTAATAATATAGATTAGTTACTGGTTCTGCAGCAGTCCAAAGGCTGATGATTTATGAGGAATATATATGATTGAAGACCAGGTGCGGTGTGACTCAAGCTTGTAATCCCAGCACTTTGGGAGACTGAGGTGAGGGGATTGCCTGAGCCCACAGGTTCGAGAACAGCCTGGGCAACTTGGCAAGACCTTATCACTACAATAAATCAAAAAATTAGGCAGGCGTGGTAGCACATGCCTGTGATTCTGGATACTTGGAAGGCTGAGGCGGAAGGATCACCCAAGCCCAGCAGGTCGACTCTGGGTTGGCTGTGAGTGTATCATTGCACTCCAGCCTGGGTGACAGAGTGAGACTTCCCAACTCAAAAAAAATATATGATTGAAAATAGTATGAACAAGAAGAGTATAGAAATATATTTGTCTCTTTTTTAATCTCCTAATGCCCTTATACAAGTAATCCTTAATTTACTGGAATTCACAGAAATGGTTCTTAGCTCATTACACCTGTTATCATCTTAAGACAAGTATAGCTGACAGACGGTCAGGTGAACTGCTGAGTTGGCGTTTTGCTGTTCCTTGGTGTCTTAGTTCCTTTTCTTATGGAATTAATATTTTGGAACTCTAATCTATATATAAATATTTGTTGTTTTCTCTAGATAAGTATCTTCCAATATAATGAGTTAGATTTTTTTTTTTAAAGCCCAGAAAACCTCTTACCTAGCTTTTCAAATTTCTCTAAATTGGATATTCTCTATTGCAACATAGCCTAATGATATAGCATATTAAAATGGAATCTACAGGATAAGTTTTGAACTTTCTCCCTGCTGTTTTTCCTCTGCTGTGGTCACAGACCTTGTTTCCTAAGCAATCTATACCACAGAGCTGGAAATCTGATGTGGTTGAATTTCTTTCCCTTGAACAAAAGGACAAGATTGATGGGAGAGGAAGCCCTTTGACAATCCTCACTGGAAACTTGTTCCTAGCATACCAGATGGTGAACTACATATGAGAGCCATACGGTTATTTGTGGTTTTAATCTCATTTGATTAGTAGGCCCTGTAAATACCACTCTTAGAATAGCAACTACATTTTCTAATGCCTTCTATTTTAAAACTTTAGGTATTTCTATCCATAACTGTAAGTTATTAACATTGGCATTGAATGTTTTATTGCTGTTTTTATCCAGTGGCCAGAAACTGGAAGTCAGTCAGGCTAAAATTTTACAGAGAAAAATGACTTAACATTTAAAACAAACCATTAAAACAAGTTAAACCAAAATGTATAGTTTTAAGAAGATGGGAGAGGGGATTCTGTATCACTGAGCTCTTCAATCCTAGAATACTATCTGTTTAAATTTAAAACATGATTGTAGTATCAAGATTTTAATATTTAGAGATTAAACAAAGACGACATCCAAAAGATAGTTAGCCTATGAAAAGCAAGTGTATCATTTTATGCTCAAAGCATCTCGTTAAAATAGAATTGACATTCAAATCAGATGAGAGCATCTAAATCAGAAATACTTCTCTGCCACAAAAAAATCTCATTCTAATTGTCTTCTGTTTTTTTTTCTTCTAGTGTCAGATAGTGCTCCTCATCTTGAATGCCTAGCAGAATTTCAAGAGAATGTAAGGAAGACCAACAATTTTTCAGCTTTTCTTGCTAATGTTCGGAAAGCTTTTACTGCTATGGTTTATAATTAATGTGTAAATAGCATATAAAAACAATATTTTTTTTCTTTTCCTTGTACATCTCTTTTTCAAATAATTCTCATTATTTGTTATCAGCCTATAAATCTTTGGTATTTGTGTAACATTTCTGTGTGATTAATTTCCTTAAATCACAATAGTTCCCTCTTAAATGTGGTTTCACTTTCTGTAGTTTCAGTTATCTGATTATCTGAGGTCAGCCATGGTCCAAAAATATTAAATGGGTGAATATAGTACAGGAAGACATTTTGACAGAAACCATGTTCACATAACTCTTATTAGAGTATATTGTTATAATTGTCCTTTTTTATTATTAGCTATTGTTGTTAATCTCATACTGTGCCTAATTTATAAATTAAACTTTATCATGTTTCAGACATCCACTGGGGGTCTTGTAACATATCCCCCACAGACAAAGGGGGGCTACTGTATTTTGATTAAAATCTTAGAGAAAAAAATTATAATGTGAAATGTGTTTTTTTTTATTGTAAAGATGTGGGATATAATTCAGGGTTAGGTATCCAAACATTGATTATACAGGGACCCTTGTTGATGAGGTACGCTCCTCCCTCTCCTAGCGGTTTTCCTCTCCCTTGACAGTTTCCCACTACTGCCAATCCTTTTCTTATAGTATTATAATAATTGTTCAAATCTGCTTATGAGTGAGAACATATGGTACTCTGTTGGTTGAGAAATTGAGGCTTTGCTTCCGGAATGTCTATCCTGTTCCATTGGTCTATATGCCTGTTCTTGTACCAATACCAGGCTATTTTGATTACTGTAGCCTTATAGTAAAGTTTGAAGTCTGGAAGTGTTATATCTCCTGTTTGTTTCTTTTGCTAAGGATTGTTTTGGCTATTCATGGTCATTTATGTTTCCATATGGATTTCTGTATTGTGATTTCCAGGTCTGAGAAGAATGATGTTGGTAATTTAAAGGGTACTGCGTTGAATCTGTAGATTGTCTTTGGTAGGATGGACATCTTAACAATGTTGATTCTTCCTTTCCATGAGCATGGAATATTTTTCTATTTGTTTGTGTCTTCTTGGATTTCTTTGAGCAGTGTTTTATAGTTCTCATTGTAAAGGTCTTTGACTTCTCTGGTTAGGAAGATGCCGAGGTATTTCCATTTTTTGTGGCTATTGTGAATGGGATTGTGCTTTTAATTTGTATCTCTGACTGCTTGTTGTTGATGTATAGGAATGCAATTGTCTTTTGCACATTTATTTTGTACCCTGAGACTTTGCCAAAGTCCTTTATCAGTGCAAGCAGGTTTTTGACAGATTCTCTTGGATTTTCAAGGTATAGGATCATATCATCAGCAAAGAGGGATAACTTGACATCCTCTTTTCCTATTTGGATACCCCTGATTTCCTTCTCTTGCCTAATTGCCCTAGCTAGGACTTCCAACACAATGTTGAACAAAAGGGGTGAGAGTGGGCAGTCTTGTCTTGTTCCAGTTTTCAGGGGAAATGTTTCCAGTTTCTGTCCATTTAGCAATATATTAGCTGTGGGTTTATGGCACTTACTATTTTGAGGTATGTTCCTTCTATACCTAGGTGTTTGTGGGTTTTTATCAAGAAGGGATGCTGGGTTTTATCAAAAGCTTTTTCTGCATCTAATAATATAATCATGTGGTTCTTGTTTTTACATCTGTTGATGTATTTACTTACATTTATGGTCTTGCGAATGTTGAACCAGCCCTGCATTCTGGGGATGAATCCTACTTGGTCATGGTGGATGATTTTTGAGATGTGTTTTTGGATTCGATTTGCTAGAATCTTATTGAGGATTTTTGCACTTATGTTCTTAAAGGATATTGAACTGTAGTTCCCTTTTTTTGTTGGATCTTTATCCGGTTTGGATATCAGTGTGATGTTAGCTTCGTAAACTGATTTGGGGAGAATTCCATCTTTCTCAATTGCCTGGAGTGCCTTCAATAGGATTGGTATCAGCTCCTCCTTGTATGTTTTGTAGAATTCTGCTGGAAACCATCCAGTCCAGGGCTTTTTTTGTAGGTAGTTTTCACATGCCAGAGTCAATTTCCTGGGTTGTTACTGGTCTATTTAGTGTCTCAATGTCTTATTTCATCCTGGGGAGATTGTGTGATGTCAGAAAGTCCTCCATTTCATTTAGGTTATCAAATT
Organism: Tarsius wallacei; assembly: GCA_963574415.1. Lineage (NCBI taxonomy): Eukaryota > Metazoa > Chordata > Mammalia > Primates > Tarsiidae > Tarsius > Tarsius wallacei. Next base: position 33,154 of record CAUYQG010114376.1, on the reverse strand, counting down.
TGTTTCCATATGTGTTCTTTTTAAAATAAAAGATAATTAGTATACTACACGGGTTTTTTGGTTTTTGTTTAAATGTCAGACATGCGTAGTTTATGGCTGGGACTGGGAATGGGATTTTGCTACCTCAAACTGTATCTCAGTGGTTTCCAAGCTTTTGAAGGTCATAGACTCTTAATATTAAAAAAATTAAAAGGGAGAGCCCAACCTGGGGTTGACAAGTTTTTAAATAACTTTGTGCTTGGCAAAATAAATACTACTATCTAACTATCAACCTAATGTCAAAAAAGAATATTTTCATCTTACACTAAGAAAAATGTACAGCTAGAAAAGGATAATCCTTCACATCTGAAGAAAATTGGCAGTATTTTATAAAATATCTGGAAAGGGATATGTTTTTGAAAATTCAAATATAGACATTTATAACCAATTTCCATTTTGTAATATTTATGCTGTTTCATTGCAGTCTAGATATAAGTTTGTCATCTTGGGAGTCAATTCACCACACACTAGAGCTCAAATGTCAACTTGTTCTGGGATTTTTTTTTTGGTCACCATCCTTTCCTTGCCCATTTGGTTGTATTTAGGGGTGCTGGCTATAGTGGAAGCCACATAGTACTGTTCTAGGCTATCTTGAGCACACCTAAAAGCCACAGAGTAGTAGCCTCCATGCCTTCAGTTGCCTCTCCTGCCTTCTCCCTGAACAGTCTAGGGGGAATGTTCTAACTAGTTACCTAGATAGTGAGAGTAGGAAGGGAGTTTCAGGGCACTCTCTCTGTTGCCACTAGAGACAGAAAAGTGTGATACCTTTCCTCACCCATTCTAAGGGTCATGGCTGACACTCCTATAGCAAAAAACAGATTAGCAAAGAGAAAAGCTTAATGCATTTATTTAATCAAAGTTTTATTGACACGGGGGCCTTTAGAAATAAAGACTTTATGCTTAGGTTTGAAAAAGAATGGATGACCATGTAGAAATATGATTGGACAAAAGGGTATGATTTAACGGTAATAGACTAAAGAGGGAAGACCAGCAAGGCTATCTGTTCAGACTCTTCTTGGCCTCTCTGTGATGTTTCTTCCTCCCAACTATGAGGTAAGGCCCCTTTGGAATGAATGAGGGTCTTATGATCTACTATCAGGTAAGGTAGTTCAGAGAATTTCTTTATGGCCAGCTCCTACACAGAAAAGTGAGGGAAAATTAGAGTACTATTTCTAGGTTTTATGGCTTGCTTTGGAGAAGAAGGGATCAAGAGATAGGAAGGCAAGAGAAGGTCAGGAGGTCAGGGAGACCTTGGTTCTGAGGCTGCTTCAGAGGTCTTCTGATCCCCTTTAGTTTAAAGTACTCAGCATGCCAAAACACTATATTTTGGGGTATCATGCTCTGAGCCCCAGCACTACTCATGCCTAGGACTTGACTCAAGTCTTTGCTCACCATCATATAGCAGAACTTGTCTGAGAAAAATGCTATGGACTGGTGGAAATGTTATCACATATACCAGTATGCAGACCAGCTTTTAGTAACCACTGATTGGTATTATCTTAAAAAAAAAAAAAAAAAAAAAGCTAATCAGTGTGTGCTACTAGCATTAGGCCTATCCTATTTTAGCATGGGTGTGGCTAAAAGGGATATTTTCAAAAAATAATAAAATTAAAGTAATAAATAAAGGGAGTTTTTTCACAGAGAGTACAAGTGAGCAAATCACCCAATGTTCCTACATAAACCTTCACATTTGGCCTTATTTTTTATATATCTACATTTAAATAAATCATAAAACCATATCATAACTCAGCTTTGATTGTGAACCTAGCTTGGTTTGGAGCTCAAATTATATCAGCAGAATCTTTTTCTTGCCTGTTTTTTCTGGAGTAAGGCTCTCTGAGGTATAACTCAGCAATTTCAAGCTCATGTAGACCCTGAACCAACAACTGGTGATCAAGGGGATAAAATACATGCATTGGATTATACTAGATCCTCCTTGAAACCCAGGTTTGGTGGCAGATTAACCTTAATAACTGTGCTACGAGTGGTAATGGTATAGTTCTTCAAAAGGAACGAGAGCCTGGACGTTTGGCATTAAAAAAAAAAAATCAGATGACTATGACAATGAATGAGTATGTGTTTACTGATGTTCTTCACTTGAAATACATCTACAATGAACAATCATAACAAAATTTGAGGGAAATTCTTGTCTAATAAGACAAGAGAAAGATATCTCAAACTACAAACTCTTGACAACATAATGCTGTGAACCACACAGTGAGGAGGCACTGGGCATTGAACGGCTTACCTTAGCAAGAAGAAGTTCTGAAGAATCCCTTTACCTGCAAGTTAAGAAGAAATGAGAATTAGGGATGAAAGAAGTAATGGGTAGTTCTTTGGGGGCCCATTTTTCTTCGGAACAGCCACTTTTCACTTCTAACTGGCTAGTGGAGTTGGGGCAAGATCTGAGAACAAGGCCCTATAGCAGGAAAATCACAGAAAGATAGTTTAGAAACCAGCTTTGCTGTGGGGATCCAAGTCGAATGTCAAAAAAAAAGTACGCTATTATGCCAAACAAAGGGCCTTAGGCCCTGGAACTTTATATTGATTTGTTTTCTCAACAGGGAAGGTGACTCATTCCAAGATTGGGGTTATCCTGACAGTCTGGCCTGGTCGGCTGGCCACCTTAGAATAATAGTTAATAATTTTTTAGCACTTCCTATGTACCCAGCATTGTTCTAAGCCCTTTACCTGTATCTACTCGTTTATATTCTTACAACAACCTGTGAGGTAGACAACCTGGTTCTACAGATAAGGAATCCAGTGTGACTTGCAGAGAGTTTAAATGACTGCAAGTCACACTGCTGGTAAGTGTTACAGTTTGGATTCTAACCCAGATGACAGGCTGGCAACTGAATCCATGAGCCTCACCTGGATGATACCTTATTGCCTTTCTGTGCTGTATTGCAGGGTAAGTATGTGAACACAGAGTTCTTAAAGATGGAGTTGAACTTCTATAATATAGTTTAGCTTTTGTGTTTCTGTAGAGGCATAATGATTAAGAACAAAAGTAAACTGTAAGCAAGGGAGGAATGTGTTTTGTTTGGATCCTTAGTAAAGAGCCTCACTAAAATGGCAAAACAACTATGGATCTCAGGGAAACAGTGAGCAGAACTCTGGTGTTTAGGACCCCCGTCTCAGAACAGTTTCTAGGAATGTAGACTGCGGACATCTACCCAGGTCTCCATGGGAATGGTGGGAGGGAGGGCAGTAGACTTGTATATAAGTTTTTAATCTGTTCAATCAAATATAAAGAAAGGCCTTAATATTTTAAGTTTACTATATACTATCCTAGGAATATTTTGGTGCTGATATTAATATAAAAGCTTACATTTTAAAGTTAATGCATTATCAGAATTACACTTTACATGATTCATACTACCCATGAAACACAAACCAAGCTATCTATTTAGACTTGCTCTTTTTATATATTATGTTATAAAAATGATAGTATGTTATAAAACTGAAATAACAATTTTAAACATTTAAAAGTTTTCTAATGTGGAAATAAAGCACAAAATACAAAGATAAAAGATTTTCTTAAATAGGAAAAAATATGCACAAATAGTAACACTGATTGAAATGGAATCCAAATGGGGTTGGCTAATCTATTCCACATTTTGTATTAAAATGGAACAAGATCTCTAAAATTAAACTCAATTATAAGTTGTTTAAAAAAATAACATAAAACCTGCTCAATTGTTCTAATGGATTTAAAGTTTCAATTTCCAAGCTAATGAGGATTAGAAAGTATTGCTTCTCTTCCAATTCAGAGAATTATTGTACAGAGATAATTAGTTATGCTTTAATTTGTATACCCTGACTGTGAATTGCCTACATCTCTGTCACCTAGCATAGTGTTTGGCCCATAGTAGAAGCTTAGTAAATACTTGTTAAGGTTGAACACATTATCAATACTAAATATAAAATTATTTAATGGGTAATCAAAATTACACCTTTGTAAAAGAACTAGCTTGTTCAGTAATACCTGCAGGCATGTTGCTGAGGTGTTTGGATGTTTTTTAGAAGTTAAAGATGGCTCTACTGGCAATTCTTGACTGAATAACAAGCTGATCGAGAACAAGGCTCTTTCTGAATAAAGGTAAGAGTTTCATCTAAGTAGATAGAGTCCATAATAAGTAAAGAGGAGGATCTGAAAGATATTTAAAATCAGCGCCTTTCTTGACATAGTTTGCTATATTTGGTATGAAGTATGAATATGTAGTGTGGTATGGTATGAAGAATGATTCAACTTTAGATCCAAGTTCTCCCCTTTAGGAACTAAGCTAGCTATACGTAGCAGCTGAGGATAAGGTCTAACAAACAGAAAAACTTTAAGGAAGAAGTTATTTTACTCAATGTTTATGAGAATTCTGGAAAGAAGTAGTGTTTGAAATTAAAATAAATGTGATCTATATAATGGTAAATCTTGAATATTCTAACTTGTTTTGTGAATAGCTCTATTTTCCAGCACCAACATGGTACTGTAGAAAAAAGGTGAGGATTAAGATGTAGACGGATGCAGGTGCCTCACGCCAGTAATCCCAGCACTTTGGGAAGTGGAAGGAAAGTGAGAGGATTGTCTGAGCCCAGGGGTTTGACACCAGCCTGGACAACCTGGCAAGACCTTGTCTCTACAATAAATCAAAAAATTAGCTCATGCCTATAATCCCAGCACTTTGGGAGACGGAGGCAAGAGGATTGTCTGAGCCCAGGTGTTTAAGACCAGCCTGGCAACTTGGAGACCTCATGTCTACAATTAAAAAAAAAAATTAGCTGGGCGTGGTGGTGCATGCCTGTAGTTCCAGCTACTTGGAAGGCTGAGGCTGAAGGATTGCCTGAGTCCAGTAGGTTTGAGGCTGCGGTAGCCATGAGTGTGCCACTGCACTCCAGCCTGGGTAACACAGTTAAACTTGGGTGAGCCAGTCTTTGCTCTACTAATGAAATTGATATATAACCTTGGATAAGTTATTTAATCTTTTTGAGGGTTTTTCCATCCATCTATCTATATGTAGTTTCCCAAACTTGCGGAAAACCAAGGAGGCTTTTATTCCCAGTTAGCTCAAAATAATTCCCATGAATGTTGAATTTTATCATGTTTTTCTGCACCTATGTAGAGTTTATATTTAGCCTATTTTGGTGATTTATGTTAATTGGCTTTTTAAAAATGTTAAACCAACCTTTCCTTCCTGGAATAAATGCAATTTAGCCATAATATACAGTATGTGTGTATATATATATAAAATGTTGGCTTCAGTTTGGCAATATTTTATTTTAAATTTTTGCAGCTATAACCATGAGTGAGATAGGGTAAAATTCTTCTTTGTATATTAACTTTGTCTGGTTTTGGTATCAAGGTTATCCTATGTCTTAGATCTTTGAAAATAGTTGAGGTATGTTCCCTTTTTGTCTGTTTCCTGAAAAAGTTTGAATAAGGTTATCTGGTTTTTAACTTACCAAAAAACTATCTGGTCCTTGTGTTTTTGTTGTAGGAAGAATTTCTTAATACTACTCATTAAATTTCTTTAATGATTATTAAATTATTTGGTTATTCTGAGTGAGTTTTGATAATGCAAACTTTAAAAAATTTTCTCTTTCGCTTGCCTTCAAGTTAATTGGTATAAAGAGGTAATAATATATAATATCTTTTAGATGTCTGCTGCATCCATACCATCTACTTTTTTCTTAAATAGTGTTTGTGTTTGCCTTTCTCTTTTAATCTCACCAAAGGTTTGCTTATTTTATTAATCCCTTCAAAGAACCAATGGATAGTGTCATTCAACTTCTATCTTGTTTCTATTTCATTAATTTCTGCTTTCTTTTTATGTCCTTTGCTTTCTTTGAGTTGGTTCTGCTATTATTTTGATAAATTTGTAATTAGGATGCTTGTTTATTAATTTTAGCCTTTCTCCTTTCCTTGTAACTTGTTTTTAATAGCTGCTTTCCTGAAACTACAGATTTTGATACATACTATCTTTCTTATTTTCTATTTCTAACATTTTCTTGTTTCCATTAAGATTTCTTCTTTGACCACAGGTTAGCCATGGGTTACTTAGAAGTGTGTGTGTGTATGTGTGTGTGTGCATATGCTTGCAGGTGTGTAGGCACGCACACATGTTCTCCAAATGCATAGGGCTTTTTTCAGTTACCTTTTTCTTAATGATTTCTAACTTGTGTTGTGTTCTGATTATTTCTAGAGATTGACTTTGTAGACTGGTCCATAATCAGTTTTCCAGTGGTTAGGTGCCATGCCTTTTTTCTTAACTGTCTGTAGCCACTTACCCGACCCCTCTATTTGCCTGCCTCCCACTCAGCTCAGACCTCCCTGATAGCCTTTATCCTGATTGACACCCCCCACTCTTAAATGTCCCCACTCTTAAATAACCTCTTGGCATGCTCCTATTATAGTGTTTGTCACAGTGTGTTGTGTTTGTTTACTGGTTTATCTCCCTTACAGGAAGAGAGACTAAGAGCTCTTTGAGGAAAAGGACTGATTGTTTTTAGACCAGGTATTTACTCAACTTCTCTACATGGTAACTTCTAGTCACTCTTCAAAATCCAGTTCAAAGACTATTTCTGGGGTGAGGAGTCAGCTTGTTCCAGACATCACAGCTGGAAAACGACTGAAGACACCAGCCAGTTGAAGATGGAATCAGTAGCATGTTTGCTACCCCATGTACCTGGTTAGCCTGGACCCAGTCGCTTTTTGGTGTTCCCTGGTGATACTCCCTTTGTTTTCCCCGACCCTTCCTCATGTCCTCAGCTTTAGAGCCAAGGTTTTTCCCCAGCCAGTTTAATTTGCTTCCCCTTCTGGTCTTCTTCCTCAATTCCATTGTTTCTTTGAGAAGGAACCTTTCGCCCTAATTCTGTATAGGTCCATTTACTCCAACCTCAAAACTCCTCCCCTTCCTCTGACCCTTTGACCTGGTTGGATCCGGGGCCTCTCTCCCTTGGCAAGATTTCGCTGCCCTAGAGCATTCATACTTCTTACTTTTCTGTATAACCGCAACCTGGAGTCTCTAGCTTGCTGATTTTCTCGTCCTGTCCTTGTTGCTGCTCAGCAGAAGGGCCAAGGACCCAGGCCCTCCACTCTGTATCACAGCATCTCGAGCCCTTTGACACTCCCCTCACCTGTCTTCTTCAGCTCTCTCTCTGTAGCTGCATTCTCTCTGCAAAAGGTTTCTGCTCTTTTCAGCTACGTCCCCCACTCTGGTCCCAGTCTAGGGCCCTCCTTCTCATGCCTACAGCCCCATCTTCCTATATCTATATTGCAAGTGACACTAGGATAAGCTGTTATTTTGATCTAATGTACTTCTCTTGCTCCTGGTCAGGCTGATGATGCCTCCCTCAAGGCTATCAAGGCTTTGGGAGAAGAGGGGTTTTGTTTTGGGGGGAGAAAAATGTTAAGCTATGCTCAAGTTACTAATCGGTTAAAAGCTTATAACAATGTACAATAACATTTACTTTGCCACAGACTGACTGTTACATTACTTTTTGATGAATCATAAGGCACTTTAAGTGACTAAAATGCCTTTTGTCATTATGCATATTATTATGGGTAATTGGAAATGTGAAAAAAAATTAGATGTTTCTGGTTGATAGCATGATGGATATATCAGCTTTCTAGTAGATAAAGTAGGACAACGTCTTCTAAATGCTCTGTGAAAATCAGGCTTAGGCCTTTACAGCCTATATTTCAGGTTGTTAATGGTGCTAAAAACTTCCTGATGTACGAAACTACTTAGTGGAGTATAATTATGAAAGCACAATTAATGTTTAAAAGCATTAGTATGAAAATTATTTTATTCTATATAGAAGACTTGGGCATATAATTTATCTTCTCCACAATATGCACTTAATTTGATCCTAAATCTAAGGAGCACCATCTCTGTATCCTATCAATTGTTGCCCTACTAAAAAGACCCTCAGCAAGTCTGCTATACCCAGCTATATTTGTATTTTATCTAGTTTAAGACTATAGTACTTCTTTGAAGCTTAAATATATGTCACAGACACAAAGCGAATTTGCAGCAACATTCCAAAACTGGAAAACCATTTATGTTTTCACAAAATACAACTGATTCATGAAGAAAGAAGGGTCTTTGTCTTTGAAAATTACTTTTAGGGTCCAATCACCATTATCATCACTTTCTCTAAACAAATGGTCCAGTGTAGGCTGCAATCAATTGCTACCTAATTTTTTTATCCATCAAGGCTTAATGGAAAGAAGTAAGATGAAAAGGGAACATAAATTCAAAATCTTTCTTCATGGGCTAATGGCCTATTATTCAGTCTACTTTCTACATGCAGAAAACCTTCATTAAGACACTATTAAGGATGACATTAAAACTTCTGAGCTGTTCTTCTGGGCTGTAAGTTTTGTCCCACATAACAAATTTCACTTGAGCTCCTTTAGATCTAATAACCGTATCTATAAATATCTGTTGTGTTTGTTATATCCTGCTATAAGGGTATAATGGCAGTATAAAAAACATTTCTTAGTTTGAAAAAATTTCTTCAGAGTATAAAATTTGATGAATTGTAAAAAAAGAGGCAATGGACAGGAAAGTAATTAAAGGATTTTAATTACTCCTTTAATGCCTATATTGAAATTCTAGAGGGCAGACTCTCTATTTGACACAAGAGTAAATATGCCCAGGAGTTTCTGTCAACACCATGGCCTTCCATTCATTGGAATGTGTGATCTCCAGGCAGACTTAGGTCATCTTCTGAAAGATGCGGCTGTAACACTTCTCTTCATTCTAAACTGTTTCTCTTGGAAAGAGGTTGGGGCCCTAGCCTCTCTCAGTGCCAATTTTTTTTCATTATAGTACATTGAGGAAGTAGCATAAATCTTCACCCTCACTGATAGTGAAGGTTGGTTCCCAGAACTTTCCATCCAAACTAGACATCCATTCACATTTAAAATTTCTTTTATTAGGAAGCTGCTTAGGATATTGTTGGAAAGTGCAGAATTGGTAAATGGAGTTTCCAAATGGGCAAGGAGGCATGAAATTTGGGGCACTGTCCCCTAACCCTTTCCTATCGACTTTGCTCTTGTCCTTATATCCCACGCTGTCTCTGGCTCCCTGTGGATATTACTCCATGAGCAGTCCTAGTGGTGGACCAAGGGTATATGAGAAGCTACTTCCAGAAGATCATTGGCTGAGGATGAAACTCCATTCTGCCCTGAGGTCCTTTGCTGATCCTGTGGACTCTTGGCCTTTGTGTCCTGACCTTTTGTTCTACCATCTCCTTACCTTGGTCGATCTCTCTGGTGTCTTGGTTGCCTGTCCTATTCAACTTAGAGATGATCTGTGTTCTTCATCTCCCAGGCCCTGCTTTACCGCTCACAGGACTGCTGTGTCCTGTTGCCACTCAAGTCCAGAGGAAAAGGACATCTAAATCCTAACTGCTGTTGCACTACTAGATAATTGTGGTTTCAGACAAGTGATTGAAACCACCCTAACTCACCCTCTTTTTCTGTGACACCAGGGGTTGTACTGGAGCTCATCTGTAGAGTCTCTTAGAATTTGAGAACTTTAGGAATCATGGGGCCTCTCCTGCCTCTCTACCTGTCCATCTTTTATCTCTGTTTCAAGCAAATAGCCTTGAGTGGGAAGGGCTGTGACATGCAGATAGAATTCCATCACCCATTTAAAAATAAAAACTTATCAAGATAATAACATTTTCTCTTTATTGGTGCCACACTGTATAGTCAGTTTACAGAGTATGTAAGGCAGTGTGTTCAGTCTTGTTTTATGCCTGTGTTCCCAGCATTTGAAGGTAGCTCTTCCACATAAGCCGCAGGAAAATGGCCTTTTTTCCCATTTAAAGATCCAAACCACCATCCTTCTTCTTTTTTCTCATGTATAACCACAATGTCACCTGTGAAAATACACATTTAGTTAGACAAATGGGTCTCTGCAATTTGAACACATGCTGAGCCTGATTGATAAGAGTTTTAAGGAGATTCTGCTTTTAAGGTGTTACTTGGTAGCGTTGTTTTCTGCACCTGACCTCAGAATGTATTGAACACCACTGTATGAAGCAGGCTTAATCCAGAGAATACTAAAATGAGTAAGATAACAAACAACTGAGTTATGCCATAAAATAGTTTGCTTAAAAAGAGAATCACGTTGGATCATATGTCCTCATACTGCTTGGCTCACTTTGCCTATACCAAATTCCTTCTCGGTGTCTGTACTTTAAGGGTTTCCACTGTTGGTGCCCATGAGAGTTTGGCGTGTTGACTGCTGTGTGGATGTCTCACCTGACAGTCTTTTCTTAAGATCAAGATAGCTCCTTTCCATTACACCTGACTTCACAGTCCAAAATTCTAACTCACAGCTTTGCACAGGAATGTAACTCAACATTCAACAATTTAGGTAACTTTAACACAATATCAACTTGGAAACAATACCTTTTTAAGCAGTGAGTCAAATAAATAGGATTTCTAAGAAACATGGCACTTGTTTAGTTCTCTATTGAGTTTTAAGAAAATATTCTGATATTAAAGACCTTAAAGCTTAACCTGGTACCCCAAGTCCTTTGACTAAGCCCCTCTCTTGAGAGAGAGGCCTTTGTTTCTGGCTGCTTCGTGTACATCAAAGTAGAAACATCTGCTTCCTCAGGACCCAAGAGCAACTTTTTCTTTAACATTATTCTGAGGTAATTTTTCAACCTTTCTTTCATTTTTTTTCTGTAGCAATTTCTAAGGCAAAGAAAACTATTAATCCTCTTTCTATTTTTTCTTAGTTATAAATTACTGTTATTCTTGTAGCAAATCATTTTCTAAGTTTTCCCTCTAATGGATTCTCTCAGGTCAGTAGATTGACATAATCTATTAACAGAAATTCAAATAAATGATTTAAAATTGTACTGCCAGCTTCCCTAAGCCTCCAATGTCGTGTTTCATTTAAAGAAACTACTTAGAATATAAAGCATAAGTAGACTTTGCAACCAACAGAGAACTGAAAACATACAAGATAATCAATTTATTGTGAACTATGTAACTCAAGTGCAGGACCTGTGGGTTTTAGGTGGCATCTGGGAAATGTGGTTTTTATTCATATAGGAGAAGTAATTGCCTGGAGAAATACGACTGGCACACTAAAACGGAAATACCCAATAAACAAAAGCAAAGATGTGGTTTGGCTGCAAAATCTACCTTGCTTTTCCTGTGGCTTTGGGAGCTGTGAACTGGTTGTGGGGCTTTCTTCCGTGACATAACTCTTTTGCACTATCCCTTCCATTTCCAGATCTCTGCCTTAGCGCTAATGTCCAGATGTGGTTGCTGACTGGACACATAAAGAAGATTGAGGCTGGAGACTTTTTCTTGTTTTAATAGTGTTGAGGTTTATATCATCTATTTACTGTCTTTCCATGTTAAATAAAAACCTGGGTCACAAAGAAGGGGGTCTCATTCTTTAGACTGACCATAAAAAGATTTCCTGAGAGGTAAGACAAACATTAAGCTGACCCAGGTTCTAGAACTTACATTAAATCAGGAGAGAAAGTCATTTCACATTCCTGCATGACTAGCTTCTGAAAAATAAAAAGGTGAGTCTATATCTCTAATGACTGTCTGTCACTGACATTCTACCCCAGCACAGCACGTAATTAGGGGCATTGCTGAGTTTCTGAGTTCAAATCCTGTTCTGCCACCACCTGTGATTTCAGTTCCCCCTCTGCCTCAGTCTCCTAGCTATAAAGTGAGACCTATCTCAGAGTTTTATGAATGTTAAATTGGACAATATGCCTGCAACAATGTCTGGCACACAGTAAACACAGAGTAAGTGTTAGCTATTGTCATTATGCAAGCTTTAGTTTTTTGTGTGTGTGTGTGTGTGTGTTTTTTTTGAGTTGGAGTCTCACTCTGTCGCCCAGACTGGAGTGCAGTGGCTGCTCCCGGCCACCGCAGCCTCGACCTGCTGGGCTCCGGCGATCCTCCCACCTCAGCCTTCTAAGTAGCTGGAACTACAGGCATGCACTACCACGCCCGGCTAATTTTTTGATTTATTGTAGAGATGAGGTCTCACTTGCCCAGGCGGGTCTCGAACCCGCAGGATCAGGCAATCCACTCACCTCAGCCTCCCAAGGCGCGGGATTACAGGCTGAGCCACCGAGCCCGGCTAAGCTTTAGTTTTTGATATGCTTTAACCTTACCTTCTAAGAAGGGTAATTCTAAGCGTGCAGATTTGACATGACAGTAACTCTTAAGACAGGGTTTATTCACATTGAGATTCTCAACATGGGAAGGCAATTCAAATATTTGAGAATGATTCTTACCTTTTTCCAAATTCAACTCGTCATCTTGCCTGGCTTTAAAAGAATATAAGACTTTGCAAAGACTCTTGCTGAGCTGGGCCACACCAGAAGCTGAAAGTTGGATTAAGTTGGTATTATTGAGCTATGTTAGTCAACAAGATGAGTATGATCAGAAGCTTTTTGGTTATTTCACAGTGTGATGCAGAGTTTAAATATATTGACATTAACTACTGTAGTATTACTAGTAATAAAGCTGACGATATTGTTTCCCACCAGAGCTTAGCCAACATCAGTTAGATAATATGTGTGGTAGTTGCATGCCTGCCTTGGAAAACATCCACCAGTTTTGCCATTCAAGTGCAGATAAGGGATATTGAAAGCACGTGTATATTATCATTGCCCCTAGATGTGTATAGAACTGTCTCAAACAATGCAATGATGACTCTTTAATGTATCGTGTGAAACATAATATCCTGGGTTCACTGAAACTTTTTTGCCATTTTTTAAATTAAAAAAACTAGAAAGTTTAGATTATGGCAATTATAACGGAACAAACAGGGATAATGGTGTGTGTGTGTGTGTGCGTGTGTGTGTGTTGAAAGGTGATGGGCAGTGGGGTGTGGAAGCCTGAATGACTGAAGTCAGTTGGCTGAATGAGGGAATTTGTAGGCCATGAGTTCCAAGCCCAAGCCACCTAATCACAATGTTTCTTGCAAAGAGGACAAGTTTCCCATGGAGGAGGCTGTGGAGACAGAGCTGCAAAGCCTCTCACGATGGTTTCGAGTTGATTGTGTGGATGGCAAATTGCAGGCCATTTGAATAAAAAGTGGATACCAGTCATCTGATATCTGAGGTAACTTCTCATGCTATAAAATACTTTCCCAACCCTCTATCTAGTCTTCTTGACTCCTTCTCACCTTTAATATTACAGATTCTAACAAATTAATCAGTCCCAACAGAAATATAAATTTATTTAAACAGATAAAGATCAATGTGGCTCTGAAAATAAACTTTCAATGTAGCAATGTGCCTTACCACTAGGGCCCAAAATTATTCTAGGCATAGGATTATTTGAAGATGAAGAACCTGGATCACTCTGCCCACCAGAAGATGCTCTGCTCACAACATTCTCCAATCTCTTCATCAGAAAAGGCCGAGATACTTTAACATAACTATGAGTGTGTTCCTGTTCAAATAGTTAAAAAAAGAAAAAAAGTCCTTTTCAATAACACTATTATCATAATTATTCATGAAAACTAGCTCTTCTGTGGCTGTTTTCCTCAGGAATTTTTTTTTAATAGGGGAAGTATAAAAACATTCAACACATTTCTAAGCCCTACTATGTTTTAGCTTTGAGCCAAAGCCTTCCTATTTTGAGTATTAGACAAGACTGTATTTTATAGCTTGTGTTTCCAATTCTGACTTGTATTTCTAGGCCACACAATAACATTAATAGCTTTACTTCTAAAAATTCAACTTTAATTGGCTTAGTGCAAGTGAAATGATCACAACTGTCTAAGGTTTAGGTCTTTGCTAAATGATATCATTTTAGAGCTCTTTTTTTTTTCTTCCTATTTTGATTTAGAGGGTACTTACCGCTCGACTTAGCAATCTCACTACTGGGAATATAACCAAAGGAGTACAAATTACTCTATTAAAAAACAAACCATGTGCACACGCATGTTTATCACAGCACAATCCACAATAGCGTTTTAGAACTCTTGAGCCTCTTAGAAAACTGTCCATCACCAGATGGTTACAGCTCCCCCTTCTGATCAGTAATGGAAAACAGCTACAGGCAGTAGCAACCCAGTGTATTCATCTGCTCATCATCAGTTCCTGACGGTGCCAACTCTGGGAACATTTGTGAATCTTTAAAGTTGTACTTGTGCATCATGTACATCATGCACTGTGTTACCCAGAGGAGACAAATGCATATCACAAAATCTTATAATTTAGGTCTGTAAGAATACTAAATTTTCAGTCTAATAGAAAAATTAACTATAAGAGCATGTTCAAAGGATAAAGTTAAGGTATGAGGAGGATGAAGAGACTCAGAGTGTTTTTAACTCCTCATAGTAATTAGTCTAGAAAGACTGTATTGAGTTGTGACTAGCTCTTGTTATTGTGTTCAAGAGGAATAAAAAGAAACTTATCTTAAAATTCTGCAATTAGGATTTGGAACTCATGGCCGACATAATTTATAACAGTTTTTTTTTGTTTTTTGTTTTTTTTTTTCCTCCTTATGCTACTTTAAGCCACTGCAGCCAGCGGGGCCAATCAAGAAATGACAACCAATCGCTTCAAGTGTTACCTTTTCTTTCCACTTGAAGATGGAGGTACTGCAGGGGTGGCTGGGTTTAGGTCTTTGCTCAAGTTCTGCTAACACTGATGACAGTTTATAGGAGTTCGCTTCCAGTAGGTCCAGTTTCAAATTGTTCTGTGGATACATCATTTGGCCATGTGAGTAAATTTCTAAAAAATGAGACACAACTGGATAGGTACGGAATGTCAGGATAACATTCAAAATGACAAAGGGGATAGGAAAGCACACATTCAACTCACAGATATGCACAGAAAATGCTGGAAAGAAAACCCTTTTAGCAGTCTAGAGGAAAGTTTTAGTTGGTAAATGTGTCTAATTATGTACTCTTGTAAACATAAGACCTTAGTATTTCTATTACTCGGTATTTTTGTGGCAATGAATGGCTTTACTTAATTCTCTGCTGAAGAAAGAGAAGGGGAATAATAAGTGTTGATTGCAGAAGTTAGACTTAAGGTGGGAGGAAGGGCAGTTGAGCCACAGGTGCCCAATACTGTGAACAGAATTCACTTCACATCAATAGCATTAAACTAAAATGAATGTGAGGTTTGTACTCTCTTTGGCGGGGTGGAGTCTTATATTACCCAGAAAGTTTGCAGTAACACTTCAGGAAACAATATTCTAGAATGTTTGAATATAGAAATAATGAGTAAAGCTAAACTCCTTGCCTCTTCCTGTTCTTGATTTGTCCTTGAATCAGAAACTTTATAATTACTTCTTTGTCGAGCTGTGTTCAGTCAGGGTAAATCAAATAACAGAATCTAAACGCTGGAAGGGTCCAGCTTACCCAAGCCCCTCCATTACCTCTCTCTTCTCCACACCTCCAGCATGGGGATTCCTCACCCTAGTATCCCTGCCAGGAGACCACAGCCATGGACAGAACACCTCCAATTGGTGAAAGAGTCTTTAATCCTTGGAGCAGTCCACTGCACTTGGGGACAGGCTTACCTAAGATGAGACTGAGAGCTCCCCTACACCTTTTATCATTGGACCCAGTCTTCATTTGATATATCATAGGGCAAGTCTAGTTCCTCTTACATGTGGTACTCCTTGTAGTCTCTGGAGACAATATCTAGTCTAAGTACCTACAGTTTTCACTACAATTCCTCATATGACATCCCTTGTGATTCAAAATTTGGCACTTCAAGGGCCAAGAGGCAATGAAGTTGGGAAGAATTTAAACAAAACAGACTTTCTTCTTCCAATAAATCTTCCCTGGATAACACAAAATCTACCAATATCACTAGTTTCCCTCTATCCAGATGCAGAGCAAGTGTTACAAAGTTACACGGCAATTTGGCATCCATTATTTGAAGGTTAATACTCGCCCCTGCACTAGATCATAAACACTGGGTCTTGGAAGTCAGATCTCCTTTTTTGCATCTTCTACTCTGTGCATCAGGCTAGTTGTGCACCCAGATGATCCTAACACATGCTCTATGCTGGTAATGACAATGACAAAATTCTGTGCAAGAACAACCAAAGAAATAAACTTCTAACTCAATGGCATCACAAAATACTCTATGACTTTATTTTGGTAAATATGATTTGCATTGAATTAGTTAACTAAATATTTCATGCTGCCACAGAAAACGTCCCACAGTCTGTTTTATAATTTCAGAAAAATTATAACCATGCATCATTGTGAGCTTGTTAGTCCTCTGTTCCCAAGTGAACAGAATGAGGGTCTTTTCACATGAAGTGTTAGGTTTGTTTCCGCAACAGCACTCCCCACTAAAGGAAGCCTACAATAAAAAATAGGTTAACTGAATCTGACTGCATCTGTCTATTTTCACCAAAGAACTATTGAAATGGCCAGTTTGGGCAGAATGATTTGGTGCCTACATTCACAAGAGAGTCAGGATATATGCAAGGTAAAGAAAGTTGGCTTAGATTCCTGTATTCTCCAAAACATTGCTGAAACATTTCTCTCTTTCTGAATTCTTCTCAGATTAAGTCGAGTCCACTTCTGGTCACTCTAATCACAGCAGAAACCAACATCTCTAAATAGGTAATATGTATTGTTTGTTTTATTCCTTTATAACATCAAGGATATTTTGTTCACTGCCCTTTTAACGTGGGTTCCTCCAAAGAGGTCAAAACATCCATGAGTCCCAACCAGTGTCTGTGAAGCCTCTGGAGTCCAGGTGCTCAGCACAAAGACCAGGAGGCACCTCCCTGCCCCTCTTGGCTTTCTCCCCGCTCCTCCCCCACCCCAAAGAACCAGGCCTACAAAAATCACTCCTTGTTTTCTCAGAAGCTTTGGCCTCACACCCTAGACTGCTCTCTTCCTTCTGTGCGAACACATCTTTCCTTTCCCCTGTTATTCTCCGAGGATTCTGATATCAGCTGAAGGATAAATGGAAAAAGGCATCTTAGTAAAAATTACTCACTTTTAATTAAACTCCTCCTCTGAGCACTATGCTAGCGTTTCCTAAACAAGATTTCATCCTGACAAAGCCTTATGAGGTAAGGCACCAATATCTCCATTTTACTGATGAGAAAACTGAAGTCGCCCCAGGTTCTTGTAAACAGCAGAGCTAAATCCAAATACAGGCCTTTCTGAATCAGGCCCTCCATTTTTGGTCACTTTTCTTAACAGAGTTAAAGTACACATGGTTTCCAGGCCCTTAACAAATGACTCTATTTTAGAAACTACTATTTTAGACACAATCCTCTTCCTAGGAGAACATTAAAGCAAACATTTCTAGGTAGTAGGATTTTTCCAGATCCCTCAAACTACTTATGAAGGCGCTGACCTTCTACGCTACCCCACTAGATTGTTCTATGTCATGTGAAAGGAAAGGCAAACAGAGGCCAAATGGACCAGAACAAGTATTCTAAAAATAACCCTTTCATCACTAAATCTAGGCAGCTGTACTCTGCAAATATTTACCTCATCCATTAACACTGCTGTGTCTTTCTGGCTCTTTGCATCGGAGAAGGAGGAGTTGCTGGAGTATGTATTAAGCACTCGTTCCAAGCCTGAAAATGAAATCACGCTCTCAGTCACCTTCCATCCTGTCCTAAGGGACACAGCTAGGAGTCACTCACCCTCAGGGGGAGCCTGAACCTCTAAGAGAGACCAGTAGGATTTCCTAAATGGAAGTTTCTATGGGCCATTGTTACTAAATTTCACTGAATGAATAATGATAAATGAATTGACTATTCATTTCTCTTTATCTGCATTTAGTGAAACTTGAGAAATGTTGGAGCTTAAAGTGTCCTGGTTATTATTTTTCAAGATAAGATTTTGAATTTCTTTTGATGGACCTAGTCCAGCAATTGCTAAGGTTTGCACAACGTTAGCCTCTTCCTTATAATGTTTTTTATGTCACCAAACATTTTCTATCTTGGATTTCCTCTCCTGTGTTAGGTTGCAATGAGTTACTATGGTCCCCATAAGACAAGCTACTGTTTACACATCAGAATCCCAAGTGTGAAGTCATTTTTATCATCTTCATTGCTTTAGAGCTGCTTTGCATTCTAACATGCCTAATTTCCAAGTATGAGATTTAATTTGGTTTTTACATCATGTCAAAAGTTAGTAAGCAAACAAACAAACAAAAACTCCAAAAGTCCGATGCATAGGTTTACCATGTTTTAAACCAAACGAATTGTTTCTCATTCCAGTCAATCCAAAAACACAGCAAAATGCTGTTTTCTGAAAATGTTTGGTGTTTACATAGGTCTCACAAATAGAACATATGTCATCTCTGTTTGCTCTCTTTTCTTCTTTTTAACTTTTCTTTATTCACACAATTTAGGTTTGATGTATGGTTGCTTAAATGGGATAAATCCTGCCCAAGTCAGCAAAAGCAGATTAATCCTAACTCTGAATGAAACCTCTAAGTGTACTTTCTCTTATCCAGCCATTCAAAGAGATAAATACACACCTTCCTTGTCTCTTGAGGCTTTTTCAATGTCTCTTTGCAATCTCAACAATTTTGGTCTTATTAAAGACTTTCGTCTCTCTTTATCCATAGCATTGTTAGGATCTTCTTCCTTTAGGAAAAAAAAGAATGCTTAACAACTTAAGGGGATAAAAGTAAGAGTGGCTACTCCCAGTTATGCTGAAACTTTTATTGACTGCATTTAATTTTAACTTCGCACACACAAAAAAAGTAAAAAAAATAAAAGCAGGCTAATCTTTAGTTTTACATATATTGTTCCACCTGTTTTAGACCTGATTAATAAGAAAACAGGCCCAGGTGTGGTGGCTCTTGCCTGTAGTTTCAGCTACTCAGGAGGCTGAGGTAGGAGGATCACTTGAGCCCAAGGGTTTGAGTCTAGTCTGGGCAACATAGCAAGACCCTATCTCCTAAAAAAAAAAAAATCTTGTTCACATCTTGTAAGCACATTCTTTGAGGATTAACCATACTAGAATTATTTAAGTTTCTTGAAAAATCTCTTTGTTGTGTGAGTATTGTTCCCTATTTGTCTTTATTCAAGTTGGAGTCCTAGAATGGTCCAAATATAACATGATGCATGTACCTGGGGCTACGACTGCCTCAGGAGTGGAGGATATTTTTACTAAGTTCTGTGTTGGCACAATCTTGGGAACACGTGAGCCAAAATACATATGCTCTGCCCAGAATCGGTTTATGATTTAGTCAGACCTTGAAGCATAAAATTAGGAAAACTAGTGGCTGGGTGCAGTGGCTCATGCCGGTAATCCCAGCACTTTGGGAGGCCAAGGAGGGAGGATTGCTTGAGCCCAGCAATTTGAGACCAGCCTGGGCAGCATAGTGAGACCCTGTCTATACAAAAAATCAGCCCGGCATGGTGGCATGTTCCACTAGTCCCAGCTACTTGGAAGCCTGAGGCAGAAGGATCATCTGAGCCCAGGAGGTTAAGGCTGCTTTGAGCCATGGTTGTGCCACTACACTCCAGTCTGGGCAACGGAGTGAGACCTCGACTCAAAAACAAAGAACAAAGAAAAGAAAAAGCTAGCAACGCAAGACTGCAGGCATTCACAAATGATGCAGACACCAAGAGTAGAGGCAGCTGGAAGCTTCAACGGGGCAAGAAGACCTAGTTGTTCAGTCAAGTGGAAGGAGGGCAAAGAGCACTCCAGGCAGAAGAAATGGCGTGACCAAGGGCAGAGGGAAAACTACATGAAATGCATCGGGAACAATCAATAGACTAATCACTTAGGCAAAAAGAGTGGAAGAAAAAGTTGTTTAGGGAGTTTAGGTTAGATTTGGGGACTGAAGTAGGAATTTTATCACATAGGTTATGAGGAACCATCAATGATACCTGAACTTTCACGTGCATATATTTCAAGGGTTGAATGGAAGAAACATTAGGATGGTTGGGTTGGGGTCAGAGGTTACAGAACAGGAATGTGGCAAAGGGACAGAAACACCTGGAAAAGGAGGGAAAACAAATGACTGCAAGGTGGGAGAGGAAGAATCAGGTTTCTCTGATGAGAGGAGAAAAACTAGGGTCTTGAATACTGGTGGAGAGATTAGCTGCAGATTGATCTTCACAAAGAGGGAGAAGTGTGAGGCTTTAGAGCAGAGGGAATAGCCTCTACAGAAATATAACATAGAGATAAAAATATTTTGTTTACATATATATTGTGCATTGTACATTATAAATTGTTTTTAAAGTATTCTTTATTACATGCAATTCTTACATGTAAGCCAACTCAATGAGGTTGGTTTTATTTTCCCCATCTTACCTGTAACACAGAGAAATAAATGAAGGCCCATGCTGAAACAGCTAGTAAGGGTTTGCCCCTGAAAACCAACTACTCTGACCCCAAATTTTTTACCATGTCTTCACGTACATGTCTGCCCATAGGTGAGGCCCAACTGACTTCACTGCCCCAACCCTGCCAGGTGAACTCTGACTAAACTGCAAAGATGCCTAACTACAACCCTAAGTCTTTCCTTGTTGGAAAAATGAAAATTATAACATCTCTCCCATTTCAGTCTAATACCACTTGGTTTGTTTGGGGACACCTATTGTTCATACATGTATCTCTAGGGATAGATTGTGCCTGGATTATTAACGAGGATGGGGTATGTTATTGTCATTGACATTTCTCAAATTGGCTCTTCCCTTTCAAATATTTGTTAGAAAAAAGGTCAGTGTTGGAGAAGGCATATAAAACTACAGATGTAATCTTTTGAACATGACATTTATAGTAACCTTACAAATTTTCATACTGGTCACCGGCCTCCAGTATTTGCATTCAGACTGGTTTCCTAACTTATCCTGGTCCATGTAAATTTCAGCGCAATGGATAAAAGCCAGTCTATACCTTACTACCAACTATAAAGTCCAACATTGGGGGAATGTTTCTTTAAAGATGTCATGAAAATCCTGTTCACTCATTTTGAGATACAATTCCTTCTCTTAGACAACAGATATGTGGTTGTGAGTTCAGATGCACTAAAGTTGCAAAGAAATCAAGCAATTCCATGAGTATGTCAGTTAAAGACAGATGATCATGGCTGTCTTTTTACATTTCAGTAGATCCCTAGTCAAATTTTCCAGGAGAGTGACCCTTATTTTATTGACAGATTATTCAATAGGGACACTTTTATTACCCTTTTTAAGAAAGTTGAAAATTTATTTTATTGTACATTTTCCATCTCAGCTCTCACCTACACTATTTGGAAGAAAAAAGAGAGAAAAAAAGTATTTTCCCATGTAATCAAATCTTCCTTTCTGTTCCCATCTCTACCTTTGTTTCTGCTTTGAACAGGCATTGCTATTACTAACATATTTTGCCTTTGTCAAGGTAGGAAAAGAAATTAAAGGTAATAGTTGGCCATTTCCTGCTGTTTGAAGGGTGGGGAAGGGGAAAACTATGCCTGATCTAACCACCTCTCCTTTCTCCTCTCATCTCTAGTTCTCCCGAGCAGAGAGTCTGAGGATGTTAGCTTCAGCTGTCCATTTACTCCTTCAGGAGGACATGAGCAGTGGGCTGATTCTACAGGTCAGAGAGGAATAATACTGCCAATCTGGAGCTTGAAATTCTCAATAAAATACAGCAGAAGGCCTAGGGAAGAGCTATCAGAAATGCTTTCTGCAGAATCTGTTAAGTAATGATCAACTCCTAGAACACTACAATAAGAATATCAAGAGCAGAGCAGAGGCCAAAATCTTTGAGGCATGACCCAAGAGGACAAATAATTTTCCCCAAGATAGCAAAGAGGTCACATGCCTGGGCTCTGACAAAGGACACTCATGAGTTTTCAGCAAGGAAGTTCATTCCATGGTCGAATCACCCAAGTGTCCTCAAAATAAGCCTCAGATAATTTGGTCCAATTTTCAAGAGAAGGAATCATGAAAGATGCTGATAATGACTCCCACCTCCTGGCACTCATGCCTTTGGTTAGCACTCCCCCCACACCCTTGAGTATGGGCTACACTTGTTGACTTGCTTCTAACAAATAGAATATGATGAGATGTCACTTCCGCGATGAGCTTACAAAAGACTAACATTCCTTCCTGGGCACTCTCTTGCATCACTCATTCTGGGGAAGCAGACTGCCATGTTATGAGACATGGAGAGACCCACGTGGCAAGGAAATGTTATCTCCAACTAACAGCCAGTGAGATTCAAAGACCTGCCAACAACTAAGTGAGCTATCTTGGAAATGAGTCTTCTGCCAGGAGAACCTTGCGATAGCTGCCTCTGCCTGACACCTTGATTACAGCTTTGTGAGGGACTCATAGGCACCCAGTCAAGCCACGCCTGAATTCCTGACCTAAATAAACCATGAGTAATGTTTGTTTTAAGCCACTAAATTTGAGGGTAATTTGTTATGCAGCAATTTGTGCAAATAACCAATATAGGTACCATGTGATACACAGTGATTATTTATAGATGACGAAACATATCTGTCTGGCACTATTAAGACAGAAGACTGAAGATGAGGATTCTGTGAAACTCTGCTTGACTTTCTTTCCTTCCAGAGAATACATGTTTCCATTGCCCAGTTTGCAAACCACATGCTGTCTTTTTTTTTTTTTTTACTTATATGGACTATGAAAAAAATCAGCATTTTAATTTACAAAACAAGATGTTTTCTTTCCAGTTGTTTTCCATTTTTCCAAAATGAGCCCTCAGTATATGACTAAAGTTCCCCATTCTTGTAACTTTCTATTCCATACTTACAAAGTAATCAGTTAATAGGAACTCAGATTTGTTTTCTGTAGATAAAGTTGCAGTTTCTTCCACGAGAGCCTGGACATCTTTTTCGACATCAATCTTACTGATGGCACAGTGAATCTGTGTGTGGCACTGCAATGCCAAGGGAAGCAGAATAAGGTTGCTGAAGACAGATTTCCTGCCAGTTCTTACTAGGCATCCCAGAAATGGAGAGCTCTTCACTACTCACTGTGGTCAAGGTTTGGCCAAAAAGAGAAATATGTTGGCTGTACTGGTTTAAGTTATTGCATAAAAGTTGAATTCTTTCCTTCTCCAGCTCCAGGATGCCCTGACAAGGATGGAAAATGAGGTAAGGTCAGCCAGTTGTTATGCAAAACCGGGCCGCCCATCATGCAATAACACACTTGAAGGTAGACTGAGCAAATGGTCATGATCTGTCTCCTGACTGTGTCATTTCCAAATCACAGTAGAGGGAGATTTCCAGGAGAGGAATGCGAATGGTCCTATTATCCTCCTTTAAGATTGATTCAACTCACATACTTCCCCCAGGCTCTTTTGCCCCAAAAGGCATACAGGCAGATGCAGTGGGTTACCTGAAGTTCACAAAGAAGGGGGAGAGGAGGAGAGAAGGAAGCATTTGAGAGACATCTGTGAGTTCTAGAAAAAGACAGTGAAGCCCAGTAAAACCCATCTCTATATCTTGGAAACCCATTTAGACACCAAGTACTTTAAAATTATTTGCAGTACATACAAGGAATTCTGCCAGTCTCTTCAGGGGTGCGGATGACGAGACACAAATTCTGTTTAAGGAGACTTTTTGACAAGAGAAGAATCCCTACATCTGATCAACTCATACTTCTGACATGAAATTAGGCCTGGGAGTCAGAATCTACTGTCTGAAGGTGGGAACATAGCCTCCTAATTTTGTTGGGATGACAACAGTTACATTATTAGACTCATGACGTTTAGTCAGGAAGGGTAAATAAGAAAGAGAAAGAAATCCTATTTGCCACGTTAGCTATTACATTTTAGAAAAATTAATTAGATTTTTGATACTCGAAGTGCTAGCTAGTGGGTTTTAGGGAGGGCAGAGACGTTTGGCAACTAGGTGAGTGGAAGACTGGGTCAGGTGGAATAAGTGGGAGTTAAGCACAGGGATTCGTAGGCTACGTGGGGAGAGCATGAGGCTGCTGGGTATATGCCAAGAGGACTGTGGACTTTGACAAAGGCAGTGAGTGTCCAAGACAAAATTTTCCCCATCCTGTTTTTGTAAGGACAAGGCCTGGGCATTTATCCTTTTATCCAGAGAAGGCCAGGTTGGTTACTCTCATACCCACAATCCCGACTCCTCCATCTCACAAAGTAAAGATCTCTCAGCAATAGTCTTTCATGAAGAAGGCTTTGGGCAAATTGGTGGTAATACTGCCACAGGGAGGAAGAAGGATGGATGAATCTCAAAGTCCTTGGTAGCATGAGGGGAGGTGTGGGTGGAGAGAGTCCCAAAGATCATTGACTTCTCCCAGACTCCCTCTCTTGGCATGCCTGCGGGGGGACCCACTTTGCTATTCCCCCGCAGCCTTGTGTTATTTCATCTATGGTATACAGGTGATCAAATTTTTAAAACATTCATCTACATTTTAAAACTGTAGTCAAATGTACATAACATAAAATGTGCCACTTTAACTGTTTTTAAGCAAACATTTCATCACCATTAAGTACATTCATGTTATTGTGAAACATCAACATAATCCATCTCCAAAACTTTTTATCTTGCAAAACTTGAAAGGCTGTACCCATGAAACAATAACTGACCATCCACTTCTTGTCCCCACCCAGTCCCTGGCAACTACCATTCTACTTTCTGTCTCTATAAATTTAACTACTCTGGGCACCTCAAATAGGAGGAATCATATAATGTTTGTCCTTTTATGTCTAGCTATTTCACTTAGCATAGATTCTTCAAGCCTCATCCATATCGTAGCATGTATCAGAATTTCTTCCTCTTTAAGCTGAATAATATTCTATTGTATGTATATGCCACACTTTATTTGTTGCTACGTAGTCATTTTGAGAGCAGAGTAAACAAGAAGCCGTTAGGCAGACAGCGCAAGTCTCCGGTAGGACTCCATTTGACCTGGAGAAACAGCTACAAGTCACAGGCTCAGGACAAAAGCCACACCCATTCCGTTTATCTCGCTTTCTTTCTTTTTCACGCATGCACGTTTTCCTAATTGGCCCTTTTTCAATCCTCTCCCCATAGGCCCTTTACGCATCATGACACGGTTTAGTCCTTACTACCGACCAATGAGATTAGTGTATTTTCAGTCCCTACTACCAACCAATCAGCACGCCCTCGAGTACTACCTAAACCCTATATAAGCCGCGGCCTCAGCGGCCTTTTGGGCCCGGCAACACACTTGAGGCACCCACTTGGGCCCCCTTTCAGTCTCTCCCCCCCCCCCCCGCCATAGAATACTAGGTCACTACGTGGGTCTCAGGGCGCCATGTGCACCTCAGGCAGGCAGTGCAGCCCCGGTGCAATTGCAACAATTTTAACACTGCTTTTAAATGATAGTAGTAAAAGCCTCAGGCAGTAACTGTGAACTTCTATGCCACTCACATGCAAATTCAGATTCTGTCTCACGTGTCCTGACGTTTGGATTAGAAGCCTGGAGCTCTACCCTCCCCACTCTCCACACCTCCCCCCCACCTTACTAGTCGCGTCAGAAGCTGCACAATTTTTGTAAGTCACCAGGAGTCAGTGGCCTTTGTTTCTGCTGGAGGTCTTCTGAATCTTTCAACAAAAGTGCAGGTACCAGCCATTTGCCCTTCTGATTCTCAGATAAAAGGATTAAAGACATCAAAGAACAGCCTGTCAAATGTGTTGCTTCTTCAAAGGGCAGATATGCCTCATAACAAATACATAAAACAAATTTTGCTCAGTTGTTTGGACCTCACATGGGACAATCTTCAAAAAGAAAAAGCCCTTACCCCATAGAAGAAGATCTAGAAATCAGTTCTTCTGTGTTAGCCCATGAGCAAAGGACAAGGGAGAAAATAAAAATCAGGTTTTAGAACACATTGCATCCCTAGTGGGCAGCTATTTCTTTACTTTGCAAGCGCTGAAATACTAGCATCAATCTGAGACTAGAATAACCAGCGTCCCTTGATGGAGATGGTAATGTTTAACAGATTTTAATTACATGTCAGGGAAATCATTAAAATGATCTATGTTTGCTCATGAAAAGAGGAGGAAATAAATTCCACTGTGCAAAGGAGAAATCCATATCTCATTTAATGAACTGTTGCTTTCTATTATCTTGTTCTTTTTGTATAAAATAGGCAATAGAAAAGCAAGATACACTGGAGGACCTCAGACTGTCCTCCTTAGCTTCCACAATAGCGCATCAGAAGAAAGTGTGATCCTAGAGTTATCAAGAAGCCACAAAGTCAGAGCCTGTTGGGGCACAGGCATCAAGATATTTCATACTCTTCATTTGTTCTCTTCATTTCCTGCTATCCTGGTCTTCAGGTTTTCGGGAAGAGTTTGGATGGACTTTGTTTTCATTTAAATTGCTATCATAAAACTGATAAAAGAAATACGCTCTTTCTAGAGCAGAGACTTTGAAACTTTAGAATGCCTAGAAATATCCAGACCCCTTCTTATAATCATTTAGAGGTCTGATTCACCAGGTCTGGGAAGATGCTCAGGAATCTGAATTTTAACAAGCAACCCAGGTACTTTGAGACATCATCCCAGGGCTGCAAAAGGCTATAAGAAATACATTTAAAAATCATTCATAGCCGGAAGCAGTGGCTCATGCCTGTAATCTCAGCACTTTGGGAGGCAGAGGCGAGAGGATTGCCTGAGCCCAGGGATTCAAGACCAGCCTGGGCAACTTGGTGAGACCTCATCTCTACAATAAATAAATACAATTAGCCAGGCTTGGTGGCACAGGCCTGTAGTTCTTGATACGTGGAAGGCTGAGGAGGAAGGATCACCTGAGCCCAGCAAGTCAAGGCTACAGTGGCTGTGAGTGTACCACTGCATTCCCCAGCCTGGGTGAGAGAGGGAGACTCCTGACTCAAAAAAAAAAAAGAGAAATTATTCATAATTCTTCTACCCAGAGATGACTGCTATGAACATTTTGATGTATTTATAATCAGTATGTATGTTTTATCTTTTAGTTATCTATCAAATTATTCGCATTTGAAATCCTGTTTTTTTCACTTAAACATGAAGTTTCCCATGCTATTAGTCTCTGACAGTATAATTTTAATTATTTCATAATGGACCATTGTGTAGGTGTGTAGTGATTCACTTAGTCATCGCTTTAATGTTGGTCATTTGGGTTGTTTCTTCCCTTTTAATGTGTTTTTAACAGAAAGTTGTGTCTCATTTCACAACTACTTCCTCACAATAGATTTATAGAAAGGAAAATTACCTTTTTCAACAAGAGTCCTAGGAGAAAATTAAGTCCTAAAGTCCTAAAGTACCCAGCATATGTAAAAAGTTGTCTGCATCTAGAGTGGTACTAGTCACATTCCATTCTTAAGAGAACTGAGAAAACAGTCACTGAAATCCTTTTCTGTGTTCTGTGATTTAGATAAGAAACACTGGTTGAGAAAGGGATCATTTTTAAGGCTCTTGAAACTTATTGCAAATGGCTTTCTAAAATAATTCCCTGATTGGTACTATCAGTACCAAGCACTTAATTCTTTGTGGTTCTTGTCAGTGTAACTATTAATGTTAAAAAACATATTGTAGATTATTTCTATCATATGAATTGTTTCTTCTTGGAAGGTAGGATTTGGCTAGAATATAGTATGAAGTCATAAGACTAATCTTGACATGTGGTTTGTGGAATTGGTTTCATTGTTTAATAGCTGCATTTAAGACATTATAATATTTCTAACAATATCTAGCATACTGCCTTGAACATAGTTCAATAAGTGTTCTCTGAAAGAATTTGTAAATCCAACATGCAGAGTAAGGAGTAAGAGGACACTTCATAGGTTCTTAAAATAAATTTTTACATCCAATTTTTCTAGAAGAGGGATGAGAGTGGAGAAAAAAATGAAACTGAAATATCTTAATTTGTCCCACTTTCACCTCTCACACTTATAACAATATTCCTCTTTAAGTCAATTCAGTCAGCTTTTGTTATATGTCTATGAATCTGACATTTTATTCTTAGTTTGCAAACACACAAAGATATAGAATGCATAGATAATATGTGGGTCAATGGGACAGACTGAGTTTATACAAACCAAGGCAGTATCAAGTAAGGGCCTCATTACTGGATTAGGGAGAAGTAAGGGTAAGTTGACAGAGGTTGTCTCAAGTTGGGTCTAATGGGCTTAGGCTGGCCCCCAGGTGGCAGAAACACTAGTGGCCTCCAGCACAGTGGTAGCAAAAATCCAGGATGCCAGAGGGGTGAAAGGAAGTACTCTTCCTCAAGGAGACTGTGCCTTTGAGTACATACTCCATGAGACTTAGATTCTAATTTGAAAATGAAAACAAGAATTAAGAACCTAGGTCTTAATTTTTTTTTGAGTTGGAGTCTCACTCCTTTGCCCAGGCTGGAGTGCAGTGGCATGCATGCTCACAGTCACCCCAGCATCGAACTTCTGGGTTCCAGGGATCCTTCCGCCTCAGCCTTCCGAGTAGCCGGAACTACCAATGCGTGTTACCACACCTGGCTATTTTTTATTTTATTGTAGAGATGAGGTCTCACCAAGTTGCCCGGACTGGTCTCGAACCCATGGGCTCAAGCAGTTCACTCGTCTTGGCCTCCCAAAGTGTTGGGATTACAGGCTGAGCCACCGAGTCCGACCGGTCTTAAATATTTTTAACGGTCAGGTTGAAAGGAAGTCTTTCAAGATGTAAATGGATGCCTATCTTACTACCACCAGGAAGACTCTGTAAGGAAAGAAGATACTTTCTGTGATGCTTTAATATAAAAATGAGGACTGCTGGAAGGGGAGGTGTTGCTGGAAGGGGAGGGGTTACTGGAAGGGGAATATATAGAAGGACCTCAGCAGAAGAAAAGGAAACTGAGGGAAAGAAAGGAGAAACCTAGTAGGAGCCTCTGATTGTGAGGATAGTAATAGCCACACCTAATATACATTGGAGGCCAGCTAGTCACCATCTATACCAGGTAAAAAACCATTATCTCCCATTGCTGTGATATAGGTGAGGAGGATGGAGACACTGAGACTAAATATTTTTCTCATAGCCCTTGAGGGGTGCCTGGAAGATGGAGTGAGAGTAGAAACATCACTCTCTTCTCCTAACAGGACCATCAAGGAAGCTGGCCTTGGTGGAAAGGCAATAGCATCATTGGAAAGTGCTAGGAGGCGAGACAACATCAGAGCCATCCCTGGACTTTTCTCCTCACTTCCATCTAAAACCTATTCAGTTGAAGTAAGAGGAGTGCCAGGAGCCTATGTTCCAAGGTGTAAACTTGAGTTTCTTCTCATTTCTTCCTCTCTTTGATCCAAGTTTTCTTCACTTTTTTATTGTTTTGTAGAGACGAGTTCTCGCGATGTTGCCCAGGCTGGTTTTGAACTCCTGGCCCAAGGGATCCTCCAGCCTCTGCCTCCCAAAGTGCTGAGATTACAGGCATGAGCCACCGTGCTCGGCCCCAAGTGCTCAGTCCCCTCTCCCCTTTCTTCTCTAACTCATCATCTACCCCACTCTGAAAGTGGTTGAGCTGCAAGAGACTTAACAGAACCCTCTGGTTCTGCTTGCTGTTTAGCCTCCCCTCTCCCAGTTCTGACTGAGACAAGAGCATAGCACAGAGGCCTAGGCTGAATCCCAAAACCATCTTGGGCAAGTTACTTCATCTCTCCAGCCTCAATTTCCTCAACTATAAATTGGGACTAAAATGATCACCTTCCTCACAATGTTGTTGTGATAAACACAAAATATGATACACTTGAAAGTACTTAGCACAGCCTAAAAAAGAGCACACCAATCAACAAGCATTTATCACCTGTTAGCCATTCGCTTACTTCTTTTTTTCAATTCTATCTGCTACAGGCGTGTGCTACCACGTCCAGCTTATTTTTTGATTTATTGTAGAGATGAGGTCTCACCAAGTTATCCAGGCTGTTCTCGAACCCGTGGGCTCAGGCAATCCTCTCACCTTGGCCTCTCAAAGTGCTGGGATTACAGACTTGAGTCACAATGCCTGGCCTACATAGATTTTTAATTAACTTTTTATTGCTGGCTATTAGTCCACTTTCCAAGTTAGAGAACATTTGAGAGTCATTCTTCTCCTGATGGATATGAAGATTGTGTATGATTTTTCTCACCATGCAATAATAAACAATTCCATAATAAATATTCTTGGAGTATGGGTGTAAATTTTGGGGGGGATATAGGCCTAAAAGAGGAACTGCTCTGTTGTGGGTTCATGCACATTTCAGTTTTATTAGATACCATTAAATTATTCTCACTACAGGGTACAAGTATTCTTGTCTCCTAACATCCTTGCGAACACTTGATGTTGTCACTTGCTAATTTTTGCCAAATGGTTGAGCCTCTTTTCAAATATTTATTGGTGATTTTGATTTCCCCTTCCATGATGTGCTTGTTCACACCTTTTGCTTATTTTAATCGGATGATTTGCCACCATTCTTTCTTCTTGTGTCTATTTTTGTTACTAAGGTGTGCATATCTGGAGTACTGAGATGTATTTTACTCATTACTATATTCCTCCAGTGCTAAGCACAATGACTGACATCATAAGTCATCACTGTAAGAATCAACTCTCATGCCTAAAACTCATTTCTTAGCACCTAAGACCCAAGCTATAATTTACACTTTGACAGAACTTTTTGAAGTTAGCAGAGTGCTACTGTGTCCACTGAGAATTAGTAGCAAAAACTCTGGCCAATGGCATTCAATAAATTTTCATTGGTAATTGTATCCATGGAGAAATTGAAACAATGAGAAGAAATGTGGTTTATCTGGAGTTACAACGTGAGTGAAAGTCATAGTTAAGATAGACAGCAGGTCTTGTAACTGTAGATTTTCAGGCTCCATTTTTAAACTCCCACAAAGCTCCACAGAAGAAGAAAAAATGTGAATGCATTACTTACCTGGTAGCAGTTTTCTAGTGTGTTTTCCCATTTTAGTCTGGTAGAACAGCCCGCCATGTTTTTTTGGTAGTAGTTTTCTTCTTCTTTTTCCAACTTCTCAGCCGATTTTTTCAGTTTATTGAGGAGCTAAAGTAAAATATCAGTGTCATGTATTCATCAGCACATTTATGAAAGTCCTTCTGGATATGTCTCTCATCTCTCACCTAGAGTCACAGTAACTGGAGTTGACAAAACGAAAAATCTTATTCAGAAAACAAGGGATGGCAGAGCCAGAAGGAAACCTAATAGCTTTTCAGTATGATCCCTTCAATTTTATAAATGAGGAGATTTAGGCCTTTAAATATAAGGTGATTTGTCTATATCCATGCAGTCAAGGAGATGGTCAAACAACAGAGCATTTGAGAATTGACAGTATAAGGTCAAGACTGCAATTGACCAGTGAATACTTTAGTCTTATCTGGTAAATCCTCTGGGATCCTGTATTTCTCACCAGAACAGACTGAGATCTGCGGAATCATATAATTTTTAGAACTAATTTTTAGAATGAGACTGGCTACCATCCTTTCTGACACTCTTACTTTGCTTTCACTATATTAACCCAGCAGTAGAGTTTTGGAATCAACCTCCCAGGATAAGAGTCCTGGTCTGGCTGCAGACAAGTTACTTAACCTTCTTCAACCACAGTTTTCTCATCTCTGTCATGAGTATATATAATTAATACATACTGGGTTGCTTTGAGAATTCAGTCTGGTGTTGAGACTCAGAAAACAATATTCCAAAATGAAGGCCTCAGAAGCAAAGTTTTTCCTCTGACCTTCTCATATCTCTCAGTCCCATTTTCTCCCCTGAGGCTAGTCATAGAAACTAGAAACCCTCTTCCCCAAGATGAGTCATAAAAACCAGAATCCCTTTTCTCCAAAGCCAGCCATAAGACCAAAAAATGTTACTCTCACTTTCCTCCTTACCTTTCTGTGTAAAAACTGGCCATAAAGAAATGATCTGACCTACCTGTTTGACTACAGGTCATTAGACCCCCTCTCCAGAGAGAGTCCTGCCCACACCCAGAAGGAAGGGACACTACACAGAGAGACTAAGAGCAATCTAGGCAGATAGGCCTTGCGGGGCTTCCCCGTTCAGTCTATTCACATCAGATCACCTCCTTTTGTCCAATCATATTTCTACATGATTAAGCATAGGCTGAACACGTGGCTCACGTTTATAATCCCAGCACTTTGCGAGGCTGAGGTGAGAGGATTGCCTGAGCCCAAAGGTTCAAGATCAGCCTGGGCAACTTGGTGAGACCTCATCTCTACAATAAATAAAAAAAAATTAGCCGGGTGTGGTAGCACGTGCCTGTAGTTCCAGCTACTTGGAAGGCTGAGGCTGAAGGATCGCTGGAGCCCAGCAGTCTGGGCGACAGTGAGACTCCAACTCAAAAAAAAAAAAAAAAAAAGCAGGTCGGCACAGTCACCCAGGCAGGCAAAGAGTTGTGGTTATTCTGGATAAAAGCTGGGGCGCAGGGACCGCAGCTGCCTATCCAAGGTTTCCTACCCCCTCCTCTAGATGGAACCAATGTTCCTCCAGGGAAGGACATTAACGCCACACCAAGCACGTTTGCAGGCTGACTGGCCCTGCCAGGAAGGGTCATCTGAGGCGGCAGCATTGGTCCCATTTTGCTGATGGGCTGAGGTTCAGAGACATTCAACAACTTGTGCAAGGTCACGCAGGGTTAGGAGTACAACTCAGCTGGTCTGACGCTAAAGGGCAGGGACGTCCACTGACACTGTGCCATGCCTCCCTGGTGCCTGAAGTGGGGGGCAGCTCCACTGAAGCCATGGCTAATCAGTCGCTGCAGATGGTGCCCAGCCACAGTGAGCCGAAGGCCGCTGACCTGCCTGCAGGCCCGGGCTCAGGCTGGAGTCAAGCTGCACTTTGTCACCCCACTCTGGTGTCTCTCCTCGCCAGCTGTTTACTGTACAAACACATCTTGAGTGGCCTCTGGGTCTGGGGAGTGTGAAACTAAATGAATACTGCCCCTGGGCTGCACCACAAGGACCTTTCTCAAGAACCTCTCAAGAGACCACCAATTGCCAGGGTCACCCCTGCACAGATGGCTCAAAGTTCGGGAACTCGAGGACCGTTGGACCACACAGCAACTACATGCTCAAGGTCCATTATTTCCTGGCAACCTCTGGGACACACGAAGCCAACTCCAAGTCGAGTTCCACAGCCAGACAACCATCTTCCAGCCCAAAGACACCCTGGGCTACACCAGAGGTCCA
>CAUYQG010114373.1:0-17256 GCA_963574415.1 Tarsius wallacei | reverse complement strand
AGCCGGGCTCGGTGGCTCAGCCTGTAATCCCGCGCCTTGGGAGGCTGAGGTGAGTGGATTGCCTGAGCCCGCGGGTTCGAGACCCGCCTGGGCAACTTGGCGAGACCTCATCTCTACAATAAATCAAAATATCAGCTGGGCGTGGTAGCGCGCGCCTGTAGTTCTGGCTACTTGGAAGGCTGAGGCGGAAAGATCGCCGGAGCCCAGCAGGTCGAGGCTGCGGTGGCTGGGAGTGGCCACTGCACTCCAGTCTGGGCGACTGAGTGAGACTCCAACTCAGTTCCTCTATATCTTCACCAGTACTTGGTATGGTCAGTCTTTTAATTTTATACAACATCATGCTTAATGAAAAAAGACTGAATATTTTTCTTTAAGATCAGGAACAATATAGGGATATCTGCTCTCGCCACTTATAGTCAACATTGTACTGGAGACGTTTGACAGTGAAATTAGGTATAAATAAATGGCATCTGGATTGCAAATGAAGAAGTAAAATTGTCTTTATGTGTAGATAACATGACTGCATAGAAAATTCTGCTACATTTATTAAAAAGCTACTAGAATTAATAAGCGAAGTAGCAAAGTTGCATGATGCAAATGCATATACACAAAATCAATTGTATTTCTATTAGTAACACACAACCAGAAATTGAAATAAAAAATAAAAATATTTTCATGAATAATTTTTTTTTTCACTGAACATAGGGTTATCTGAACCTCTTGTAGCTCACTATCTAAACATGCTGTTACATGTTACATGTTCATTTGTAACTCTCATGAAGCTGTAGATACAGATATCTTATATCTATATATAAAGAAAAGGTAAAGGTGGCAAGAGAAGATGTCCACAAAATTTGTGTTACTTCTTCATGCGGCCTATTTGTGCCTTTAGGACCTGTTCAAGCTGCATCTAATATCTACCATTTCCATTTGATGATGGAGTACTGCTGTGCATGTCTTCTTCAAGTGGCAGAATCTCAGGGTGATGTGTTTATAAATGAGTATCTTCTTTTGACTTGTTTTCTTGATCTCTGCTTACATTTTTGGATCTGGAGCAGAAGTCCCGTTTTCTTTTTTACCAGCGTGCTCTCTGTTGCTTTTACATCTAACACATTTTTATTTCACACCAAGCCCTAAATGTTCTGCAGAACAACTAATCTATTGAATTTAGATATTGTAAACACACATAGAATAAGGAACAAAAAAATGATTTGCTCCTCTCTTAGCATATGTCTTTCCTGTGGCAAAGTCATAACTCTTTGGTGGAGGGAGATTAAAAACTTTTTTGCATCCTTAGAGTCCTCACAATCTTGGCCCTCTTCTTTGAGATTGGGAATTACCCAAATTCTTGATGACAGGTTTGCTTTCATGGACAGAAATCGTTGGAAATTTTACTCAGAGCTCATTGAGAGGGTTGCAGAATTACAATGCAGGTTGAATTCAATTCTCACTAATTTCTTATAGGAAAAGGCATTGATAAGGAAGTCACAGTACCCTGAGAATTGGATACTTGAGTGAATTTGGCAAATATAAAAATTGTAAATCCCTAAATACCCCTGGCTTTCTGTTTACAGTAGAACAACCAGATACATGGCTCACAGTTCTGCTTTCTGAGAGGATTTTCTTTTGGGATTGTATTTCAGAAACATCCCTGAGTGGAGCCATGGTGCTACAGTTGTTTACTCTCAGGTGGTGCCTGTGAATTGTGCAGAACCATCTGTAAACCATGCTTTAATTTTTCTTCTTCAGTCAATTGTTCATTTGTAACTCTCATGAAGCTGTAGATACAGATAACTTATATCTATATATAAAGAAAAGGTAAAGGTGGCAAGAGAAGATGCCCACAAAATCTGTGTGACTTCTTCATGCGGCCTATTTGTGCCTTTAGGACCTGTTCAAGCAGCATCTAATATCTACCATTTCCATTTGATGATGGGATACTGCTGTGCATGTCTAATTTTATGACTGGTAACTCACGCGATACCCAGTTCACAATGAGCATCTGAGGCCACATGGTAATGTGGTAACAGTTGGTCATGTATACAAGCTGTACTAAGGAACAAATGACAAACTAATAGCTGCTAAAAAAAAAAAAAAAAAGTAGTTAGCAACAGAGGATGGCATAACTTTCAACTTTCTCCAAAATTCTAAAGGTCTGTGTTGTGATTCACCTGTAGGAACTTGCCAAAGCCTCCAAACACCATCTCTATTCACCCATGACACTTCAAGCAACATAAGCTCTTTTGGTTCATATGACCCCAGTGGCAGAGCCACTTGCACTGCAGCCTGAGCCTGTTGCAGAAACATTTTTTTATTCTAGATTCCCACTCAAAATTGTGAGATTTTCAGGTTACTCAGTAAGTGGTTTGGTGTACCATGCCCAAATGTTGCACTAAAATCCAAAGAGGTCTACTCACTATTGTACCATGTTCTTCGTTGTGAAAGATGTTAGCTACAGCAACCCGTTATGCTTCAGACAACCGGATTTCTAGAAAATTAACTGAGATAGTAAGACTGAATTTTTTGTGAGGTTTATTTCCCACCCTCTGGCAGGCAAACGTCTTACCAATGCTCTGGAGTAGTTGCCACCTTCTTATCACTAAAATTGTAATTAACGTATAGGACCAGCATGATGTTCTGTGAAATGGTGAGGTGGTAAGAGTCTCTGTGGATGAGTTTATAACGTGGGATTAGAGAGTCGATATACCACTGAGATAGGGCAGATAAGGTGTACTGCTGGCCTTGCCAGCTAAAAGACCACTGCTTCTAATGGTCTTTATCAGGGGTCCCAAATCCCCAGGCCATGGGTCCATACCAGACAACAGGAGGTAAGCACTGGACGAGTGGAGCTCCACTTGTCAGGTCAGCCGCCACACTAGAGACTCACAGGAGCGCAAACCCTATTGTGAACTAAGCATGCGAGGGATCTAGGATGGGTGCTCCTTATGAGAATCTAATGCCTGATGAACTGCCCCTCACCAGTCCCCATCTGTAAAAAAAATGTCCTCCATGAAACTGGTCCCTGCTGCCTAAAAGGTCAGGGACCGCTGGTCATTATGATTAAGTATAGAGAAAAAACACTAACCATAATAGTCTGCATACCAGGTGCCAGGGAATTTGTTAATTTTGTTATAAAAAAAAATTTGTAACAGATGAAATTAAAATAATCATCAGACCAAATTTACAATAATCCATTGTCCTTCTCCATAATCCATCTGTCTTATGTAGTTGAATAATAAGTTGAATAGAGATAGGCAGGAATCACCACCCTGCATCTTTCAAGTCTTTGATACTAGCACTAATCTCTGCAATCCCTCTAGGAATACAATATTGATTTTGATTTACTATTTTCATAGGTAGAGAAATTTCTAGTGGCTTCCACTTGGCCTTCACTCCATCAGTCGTAGAAACAACATAACCATTCTGTCTGGAATTAAGGAAATAACTACAGGATGGGTTCAGGGACTCACTGTGCCTACAGTGAAATGAACTAAAGGCAAAACTTCTGTGACTGACTTCCATGAGTCCCTACTTTGCCAGGTAGACAACAGTGATATTTCGTATGTTCCTGGTCTTTGTTTATTAATTCTTGAAAAAGTCTATTTCCCCTTCCCCAGTGCACAGTCACTCTGGTAAACAGACTCAGGTCCCTTTAGGGAAGGCTAGGAGGAAGAATAACAGTATACATTTTTGGTAATGTACCAGTGTTCTTTCTCAAGGGAACTTGGCCTTCCGTTTATTCAAAACTAGGTCGTGTCTGGGAATTGGTTGAGAGGTCACGATTCTCTGTTTTGCTGATTCAAGTCGGACTTCTATTTACTGGACTTGTCTTTTTATATTGATCAAGTAAGATAGTAGTAGGCCACATATGTATTTTAATTCCAGGGGCATTGTAGTATAGCAGGCAATGCCAAAGATCATTGTTCATTCTGGTAAACACACCTGTATTAGTCAACCTGAGATGCCACAAGACACCACAGACTGAGTCGCAAAAGTCCAAAATGACTCAAAATATTTGCCTTTATATCATGTTTCTAGTACGATTGTGCTAGAAAGAGCATGCAATTCAAAAGTGAGATGACCTATAGTCTTGTCTTGATTCTGGTTTACACGGGTTATACCTCTGAGCAGTAAAACAATAGGAAAATATATGTCCTCATGATTTTATAAGATCTAGTAATAAGGAAGAGTTCCTTGAGGGCAGACTGTCTTTTTGTATTTGCATTCGGTGGCAGAGAAGGCAGTGTTCTCTACCTTCATCTACTTCCCTATATTTCCCAGCAGCCATGACTACTTCTAGTCGATTGACTGCAAACGAAAAGAAGAGGGAAGCTGTGGCAGAAAGTGCCCATGGCCTCCAATCATCTCCTGGGCTCAGACCACTCGTTCCTGGTTTTCTCAAAGAGACATTTCTGGTCACCGGGAGACGACAGTTGTACAAATAAGGAAACGGGCATAGACTAGCATGGGGAAGTCTTGACACCAAATTCTCTAGGTGTTTTCCTAGTTTTCCATGCTTGGAATTTGTGCAAGAGCTGAGGCCCTGTGTGAAAAGCTTAGTTATTGATTGTTTTTGATTTCTGAAATAGAAAAGAGGGAAAGACACCCACCATAACGATGATCATTTCCTAAACAGGCACGTAGTGAACATACTTAGGAGGGGCAAACCTCTCTCAATTCTGAAAGAGGGGAAGGCGTCCTGAGGTTGTTTCTATAGTGTGGTGGTGATCGCGTTCGCTTCACATGCGAAAGTTACCCGGTTTGAAACCGGGCGGAAACACGCTTTACCCAGCCGAAGTTATCAGGCTTGGGCGTTTCGTCGCCGCACGGAAATAGCTTGTATCCTCTCCTATCCTCTCTGCGGGGCTCCCTCTGGGTCAGAGTGTCCTTGGAACAGTATCAGAGTTAACTGACTAGCAGGCGCCGCCAACACGGTTTCTCCTTTTGGAATTTGGATTTCTGTGAAAGGCAACAGCTCCACCTTGAAATCAAGTGGCGACAACTACCTGGGAGTCAGACAAGTATATCCGCTGCCATCCCCAATTTCTCTCTTGTTAGATAAACGTTTTCAACAAAAGTCTACTGACTCCATGCATCGTGGGAGGAGAATATTGCAGTGGGCCGGAGGGTGCTGAAGTCAATGCAAAGCCCCTGTCCTCAAGAACCGACAAAGACGCCAGCTTAGCTAGTTTCTGATGTTCCCTATTCCCTCCCGGCCCAGGACGCAGGTGGCGGTGGGTTTCCATCTGAGGCTCTACGCTTAATAGCACTTGTTAAAACATGGTAAGAAAGACATTTGGAGACTTCAAAACCCCTCTCAAATTGGTAGAATCACTATACGGAAAATCATGAAGGGTATTGAAGAACCCATCACCACCAACCAACAGGATCTAATTGACATTACTAGAATACTCTACCCAACAAAAACAATATACGTTCTTTTCAAGTACCCATGGAACATATGTCAAGTTAGGCCATATGCTGGGTTCTAAACAAACTTCAAGTTTAAAAGAACTGAAGTCATGCAGTAGAAGTTCTCTGACCACAAAGAAATCAAACTAAAAGTCAGTAACATAATTATAATAGGAAAATCTCCAAAAAACTGGAGAATAAAATAATATACTTTAAATAATTTATGTGTCAAAATAAAGTCTTAAGGAAAATGTTTTAAAATGAAATTAACTAAATGAAAATGAAACAAAACATAGCAATATTTTGTCACACATCCAAGTAGTGGAGACAGAGTAATTTACAGTTCTAAAAAATGTGTCAGGACCAAAAAAAAGTTTCAAATTAATATCTATGCTCTCATCTCAAGAATGCAGGAAAAAAAAAAAAAAAAAAAGAAGAGCTAAATGAACCCAAAGCAGACCAAGGGAAAGAAATATT
The DNA here is from genome assembly GCA_963574415.1 of Tarsius wallacei. Lineage (NCBI taxonomy): Eukaryota > Metazoa > Chordata > Mammalia > Primates > Tarsiidae > Tarsius > Tarsius wallacei. The sequence goes on along the minus strand of CAUYQG010114373.1, from coordinate 11,367 downwards.
AAAAACAATATCAGAAATTAGTGAAATTAAAAACAGAAAAACAATAGAGAATAAAACAGAGAGCTGGTTTGTTGAAAAGATCAACAAAACTAACAAACATCTACCAAAACTGACAAATTGAAAAAGAAAGAACACAAATTACCAATATAAAGAATAAAACACAGTATATCAGTATAGATCCTGCAAACATCAAAAGGATAATTAAGATAATACTAGGACACAACTCTACACACAAAAATTTTACAACTTAGTTGAAATAGACCAATTTCTCAAAAATTAAAAGCTATCACAATTTATCCAATATTAAATAGATCATTTGAATAACCTTTTAACCACTAAGCAAATTGAATTCATAATTTTAAAACTCTGGAGAAAATAAATGTATAAACCTGGATTATTTTACTGGAGAATTTTGCCAAACATTTAAAGAAAAAATAATAACAATTCTTTAGAATCTTTTCTAGAAAATACAAAAGGAATGAATACTTCTAGTTCATTTTATTAACCTAGTACTATAACCTGATGTCAAGACCAAACAAAGATAGTATTAAAAAAACAACAACAAAATGCAGCTCATACACTTTATTAACATAGACACAACAATCCTTAGCACAATATTTGCAAATAGAATATAGTAATATATAAGAAGAATTATATACTATGACTGTTATGGGCTGAATTATGTTCTCCCAAAATTCATATTCTGAAGTTCTATCCCCAGTTCCTCAGAATGTAACTGTAGAGGCCTTTAAAGAGGTAATTAAGGCAAAATTAGGGCATGTGGGTGAGCCCTAATACAATATGATGGTGCTCTTATAAGAAGAGATGAGCACACAGGCAACACACTAATTGAGGGTAGCCACGGAAGGGCACAAGAAGGCAGCCTTCTGTAAATCAAGGAGAGCAGCCTCAAAAGAAACTAAGCCTGCCAACACTTTGATCTTGGACTTCTAGCATCAATTATAAGAAAATAAATTTCTGTTTTTTAAGTCACCAAGTCCATGGTATTGTCTTATTGCAGCCCTAGCAAATTAATACAGTGACCAAGTAGAGTAAAATGATGGTTCGATAATTGCAAATCAGTCAATGTAATGTGCCTTAATAACACCTAAGAAGAAAACCACATGATCATATTAGTAGATTTAGAAAAAAATTATAAACTCAATCATTATTAAAATAAAAAGTCTAAAAAGTATAGAAATAGGGGAACTTCCTCAACTTGTTAAAGAGCATCTACAAAAACCCTACAGCTAATATTATAATAATTGAAGAAATTGGACATCCATAGGAACAAAAATGAAACTGTATTTGACCCCTTATACAAAATTACATCGAAATGGATCACAGACTTAAATGTAAAATATATTACTATAAACATTTTAGAAAAATGAATAGGCAGGATGCAGTGGCTCATGCCTGTAATTCCAGTGGTTTGGGAGGCAGAGGTGGGAGGATGGCTGTAGTGAGCAATGATCATGCCACTGTACTTCAACCTGAGTGACACAGTGAGACCCTATCTCTAAAAAAGTAAAAAGGAGAAAATCTTCAGAGAATTCTTAGACTGGATACCAAAATCATCATCCATAAAAAGAAAAACTGAAATTGGACTTCAAAATAAAAAACAAATTTGCTCTGCTGAAGATTCTAATAAAAAGATTTAAAAAAAAAAAAACCGTGCTAGAAACTGGGAGAAAATATTCACAAACAACATATTCAGTAAAGGACTAGAATCTAGAACATACTACATGAAAAATTCTCAGGGGTCAGGCTCAGTGGCTCATGCCTGCAATCTCAGCACTTTGGGAAGCTGAGGTGGGTGAATCATTTGAGCCCAGAAGTTTGAGACCAGCCTATGCAACATAGTGAGACCTCATCTCTACAAAAAATAAAAAAATAGCCGGTTGTGGTGGTGCGTGTCTGTATCTGTAGTCTTAGCTACTCAGGAGGCTGACAAGGAAGGATCCCCTGAGCCCAGGAATTTGAGGTTGTGGTGAACCGTGATTGTTTTACCACTGCACTCCAGCTTGGGAGACAAAATGAGAACCTCAACTCAAAACAAAACAAAACAAAGCAAAGCAAAGCAAAGCAATACCCCAAAACTCTTAGAACCCAGTTCAACAGTAACAAAACAAAAGATTGAACTAGAAAATGGTCAAATGGTATGATGAGATATTTTACTAAGGAGGATATATAAACGAATGAGAAATAAGTCCATGAAAAGAGAGTCAACATCATTAGACATTAGGAACATCCAAAATAAAGTCAGTGATATATCACTATATGCCTATTAGGATGGTTAAAATAAAAAATACTGATAATACCAAATACTGATGACAAAGCAAAAAAGCTTGTTTACTCATTTTTATAGACTCAGTTGTATCTGCCCAAATTTGTACCTCAGAATGTGACAGTATTTGGAGATACTATATAATCTTTAGAAAGATAAGTTAAAATAAGGTCATTAGGGTGGACTCATCCAATCTGACTGGTGTCCTTGGAAGTGAGAATCCCGACTTTTAAAAATTGTTTTCTTGTTGTTAACTTCACAATGCAGATTGTAGGAACTCTGTACTTTTTTCTTTGTTTTCCTTTTTGAGTTCCCCCTACACAATGATCCTATGATTATCATTAAACACATATCCATTGCTCTAATCATGTCCTTGCTTGAGAAATTTCAGAGGCTAATCTTGAAACAAACTGCACTTGCAGCCTCATGGTTCAGAAATCACTGGTACCTGGTGACCTTATGGCATGATTAGAAGTCACCCTCAGGAGGTTAATCTATAACCTGACCACAATTGAGATGACATCCAGCATCTCAATTGGCGATTCAGGATAATAATCGAAGCAAGACACATAACCCCTGTATTCTGCACCATCCCCAAATACTCCTTATTCTATGTTTTCTCTATAAAATCCCTTGCCCTCAGCCAAGATTCTGAAATGGTTTCTTTGAGGCATGATCCTGGCCATTTCTGTATTTGCTGACGTTTGGAATAAAGTCACATTCCTTGTACTAAATCTCATGCATGTTCACTTCTGTCTGCAAGTGACAAGTAGCAGAACTTGCAATCTGCAACATCCTTATAAGAAGAAGAAACACCAAGAGCACACATGCACAGAGGGACAACTATGTGAATAGCAAGAGGGCAGCAGTCTGTAAGCCACAGGCCTCAGAAGAAACCAATCCTGCAGTCACCTTCATCTTGGACTTCCAGCCTCCAGGACTGTGAGAAAATACACTTCTATTGTTTAAGCCACCCAGTCTGTGGCATTTTGTTATGGCAAACTAACACATTTATAAATTGCTGTGGAAAATGTAATATGGTACAACCACTCTGGAAAACCGTTTGGTATTTTCTTTAAAAACTAAACATGAACCCACCATGCAACCAGGCAGCTGCACTTCTTGATATTTAACACATGAAAATGAATATTTATGTCCACATAAATAACTATTCTTGAATATTTATATCAACCATATTCATACTTGCCAAAACCTGGAAACCATCCAGATGTTCTTCAATGAGAGAATAGTTAAACATCTATATCATGGAATACTACTCAACAATACAAGGAAATCAACTATTGATACCTGTAAGAACCCGAATAAATCTGCAGAGAATTTTTGAATGGAAGAAAAATTCCAAAAGGTTATATATCATATGATTACATAATATTCTTTAAATAACAAAACTATAGAAATGGAGAATAGATTAGTAGTTGCCAGAGGGAAGGGAATTAAAAAGGGAGGGGAAGTGAGTATAGTTATAAAAGGGTAATGTGCAGGATCCTTGTGATGACAGTCTTCTGTATCTTGATGGTTTTAAGGTCAATATTCTGGTTGTGATAATGTGCTATAGTTTTGCAAGATGTTACTATTAGAGGAAACTGGGAAAAGGGACATGAAATCTTTCCATATTATTTCTTAGCATTGCATATAAATCTACAATTATCTCAAGATGCTACCAGACTGAACTGGAGTCTGCTTGCCTGGCACAGTAAAATCAGGCACTGATACCTAGATTTACAGAGGGAGGAAAGAGCATTTTTTGTACATGGGACCAAGAAAGGAAAACAGGTAGCTAATACCTAAGACTGGAACTCCTCGTTGGCTTTCAAGTCAGGACTTTTAAAGGCAAGCGTACTTTTCAAGAAAGCAGAATTTGCAGGCAAAATCATAAAACAATACACAGAGGTTATACATTGGTTTGGCCTATGGGTGTGACTTTCTCCAGGCTCCTCAGGAAGAAATTTAGAACAAAGAACATGCTGTCAGAGTTAAGTCCTCAGTTCCCCCTTATCTGAGGTCTACATGATAGTTGTTGGCATATTCCATCTGGTGGGGGTTTCTGAAGAACAACTCAAGGATATATGTTAAGATGCTATCTTTTAGTTTCTATAGGGAACAAAAATACCTTGTGTCTCTGACTTGCTCTGGAAACTATTGTTCACTATCTTCTTGCTAATCAGATTGCTTGTTTACTTTTCAAAGCTAGCTAGGTGCCTGGAATTTACCTTGAAGGGACTCAAGAACTTTCCTTAATTTCCATGCTTGGGGTTGGGGAATGGCCCCCCGAGAAGGATCCCTGCTCTATCTCAAAGATACAAAATTGAATTAAAAAAATTATCAATTATTTGTCTAAGGCTTTTAGATCTCAAAAACATTTTTATAATGTTGTTTCATTTGCTCTCAGTCTTTTATTGTGTGTGTGTTTTTTTTTCTTCTTATCTATTTGGTGTTGCCAAATAACTTCTGCTCCTTCAAGATATCTTTTGGTCACTCGCTACACAAGATTTTTATAATAACCTGGAATTGAATCTGCAGAAATTTTCACAAACTGGTCACATTCAATTCCATTTCTACTGCTTATATTCCTTTTTGTGTTCTGTCTCCGATTTTTCTGCACTAACGTGGGGTGGTGTGGCAGAATGTGGCAAATGCTGAAATAGATTTCTTGTATGATTGAGTGAATGAACGCAGAAACACATGAGTAGCTGCTTTGGGGTCAGCAGTTGGCCCCATGGCAATCACCTGGGATGACAGATTGTCTCCCACTAACCCTGGGGCAGAAAGGTGGCTGGTAGCAGTTAAAGGTATTTCCTTTTGAAAGTCAAGCCGCAAGATTTAAAGACCCGCCAGGCCGGTTTTGTTTGAAAAAGGCCAAATGGCCAGAGACTGAAGGCTTTTATGGAAATGCAAAAGAAAGAGTACCTAATTCACAACTGCTCTCCTTATCAGTTACAGCCCCTGCTTGCTCTGCATTTCCTGGAGACCATTTGTTCTTTGAAAGATCTGATTTTTCTGAATACCACCTTGTAAATTCCAAAGAAAATGTGTAATTGCTCTACACGACCCCCTCCCTTACCTAAACAAAGGTATAAGACCCCTCTTCTCCCGTTCTGGCGGGCTCGACCTGAAAGTGTTAGCCCATCAAGCCCGCTGGCATAATAAAGTTGCCACTTTCTATAATAATGTCTGTGTCACGACCTCTCTATCTTTCCGCTACATTAGTGGAACTTGGGCTTCATAATCTTCATTCACCATCAATCTGTCAGTCTTCTTTCCTTGTGTTAAAGGAAGCATATCCATCTTGTCACTAATGACATTTTACATGTCTAGGTACCAGGGTCAAGTACCAAGTAAACAGAATATGAGTACTCAAATGTCCTGAATGAGCATTTCAGATACAGATTTCTTGGACCTATTGCTCAAGACAAACATTTATCTTTCTTTTTTTCTTCTGAGTAGAAGTCTCACTCACTCTTTCACCTAGGCTGAAGTGTAGTGGCACAATCATGACTCACCTCAGTCTTGACTTCCTGGGCTCAAGTGATCCTTTTGCCTTGAACTCTCAAAGTGCTAGGAGTGCACTTTCACTCCTGGCCCACCTGTCTAATTTTTTTTTTTATCTGAGCTTTAAATAAGTTAAGAAAATAGCATTGGCACTTTTATCTTTTGTTAAAAAAAAATCTCAGGATTTCACTGCTCTTAAGTCTTCAGAGAATTTAGTTCACTGGAGGAGAGAATTCTAACAGAAGTAATCTATATTTATATAGTTATACCAGACTTGTTCACTTTCCTAATTTTTTTATGTTCCTTGGAAATTAATGCTTAGATTTGCAGGAATTTAAGCTTAGACATCTGAAATCATGTAAAGATGTTTTAGAAAGCCAGTGTAGGCTGTGCACAGTGGCTCATGCCTGTAATCCCAGCACTTTGGTAGGGTGAGGTGAGAGGATTGCCTGAGTCCAGGGGTTCAAGACCAGCCTGGGCAACTTGGTGAGACCTCATCTCTACAATAAATAAAAAAATTAGCCAAGCGTGGTACTGCACATCTATAGTTCCAGCTACTTGGAAGGCTGCAATGACTGTGAGTGTCCTACTGCACTTCAGCCTGGGCGACAGAGTGATACTCCTACTCAAAAAAAATAAAATAAAATAAAATAAAAAAAGAAAGAAACCCAGTGTAAAACAAAGTTAAGTATGTGTTTTACCTTCTTACATGATATTAAAAGAAGAAATTGACTATTCATTACTCTTAAAAATTTGTTAAATGCCAACTATAGTATGTGTGGTGAATGTTCTGGTGATGATAAGAAAAACAAAACAGAAAGTCAAGGAGATAACACAAAACTAGAATGGAGAATGTTAATGCACAGAGACTAGTGAAATCTTATCACTTGTTCCATATGCTATATAAACAGTGAGATCAAATACCAAATCTTACGTCCCTTTCAGCTTATTCTGATGCCTGCATTTAGAGTCTACTGCACCTCATACTACTGAATGAAAATTCTACACTCTTTAATTTCCAACATCGAATTTAAGGTACTCATTGGCAGTGATTTTTTCATTCAATGTTTTACAAAGACCAGTCCTTCCACATCAGCACTTCTCTAAAAAATATTCCACTGTCATCACTTGCTCTAAGAATCCAAATTTCCTAGCTGACATTAGAGTTAACACTATTCTCTCTCTCTTTTTTTTTTAGTCAGAGTCTCATGCTGTCACCCAGGCTGGAGTGCATTGGCATGCTCAAGGCCACCACAGCCTTGATCTGCTGGGTTCAGGCGATCCTTTCACTTAGCCTTCCAAGTAACTGGAACTACAGGCTTGCGCCACCACACCTGGCTAATTTTTTGATTTATTGTAGAGGCGAGATCTCATCAAGTTGCCCAGGCTCGTCTTGAACCCATGGGCTCAGGCAATCTTCTTGACTCTAATTCCCAAAGTGCTAGGATTACAGGCTAGAGCCACCATGCCCTGCCAACATTATTATCTATTATTTAACTTCTAAACAATATGTGCTTTATCAAGATGTCTTCAACATTTCTGGTTACAATATGCTCCAAAATTACATGCAGAAGGAAAATTACATGTCTAACACGGGACATTTTGTTTAAACATAAGGTCAAAATATGGAAATTTTCCATGGCACATGTATAAGCATTTTCACCGAAAAATGTTGCTAATTCACCTTAATCATTTGTACAGAAAAGTATATCAATATCAGACCCAAAGTACAAAAGAAGAGCCTTCTAAAGATAAAATGAAGACACTGCCTAGGTAGATAAGACTATCTGTACACTTAAGCAATCAACAAGAAGTCAAGGATGCTTCTGGATTTGAAGGTCTGAAGGAGTTGGGGGAAGGACCATGTGTGATTTGGGGGCCATTATGTCCAGTGAAGATCAGACTGGACCATGGCAGACTCTCAATAAACATTTGTTAAACCAATGGACAGTATTAGAGGTGAATTCTGAAATGTACACAAACCTCCATGTGACAGTCAGTTGCCCTGCATGTGTCCTACAGTCCCTCCTGGAAGTCTATGTGAAGCATAGCAATACAACTGCAGGTGGTCAGCCACTTCACTTCTTGACATTTTTGTGGCATCATGTTGACATTATTTCTCACTTTGCATGATGTCAGTATAAGAACAGTAATGGCTATCTCTTAGTAATCATTAAATCAATGAAGTGTGATTTAAGGTTTGCCTGAATCAACATGCAAAGCACTTGACATAAAATAGGCCCTCAAACTGATGACTGGATCGTTGCTATTTATTTTAAAGGAAATAGTTTCAAGGAATGCCACAGAAATCTGAAAATATGTTTTAAAAATATACAACACTGAGTTCTACTTCTGGTTAGATTGTAGAGAGTTGCAAGAATCTGTCCCTGTCAACCTAATAACTAAAGCAAGACCATAAGTTACAAAATAGTAAATTTTTCTGAACCCATCAGGCAGTCAAGAATACAAAAGAATCTGAGTAAATTCCACTCTAGAAAGAGGCCTTCATAGGAGAAAAGAAGCCTCTCACTGGTCTTATTTCTGGCATATGGGCAGAGAAAGAAAAACTCTTGAATAAGAAAAAAAAAAGCCACTGAAACTTTAGATATTTAAGATTCACCTGTGGGCCTACTTGACCCAACCATAGAATTCCAAACAGCCAAACCCATTGCCCGTTATCTCTGCTAGGGATGAGTACACCGAAAGAGAGTGAGGGGGCTGGTTGGAAAGTGGAAAGAAATAGCCACATAGGCATCCCCAAGTGAAAAGTTAGGGAGCACAGCCAGGAAACTAAGTGAAATCAATCTTAGGGCACCTTGTGTTTCTGCTACCAAAAGCCAGGACTAGAGAGCTGAGGGAACCCCCCCTCTCCCAAGGCTTTCTGGATGGAGAGAGACCTCCTAGGCAAAAATAGCTGGGGGAAGAAGACCGGAAGGCAAAGAGAAAGTCCAGCAACCCAAACAGCTGATCCCCTGGTGATTTAGCAGAGCTAGAGTTCTCAGGGGTCGGAAAGCTGGGGGAGGGGGGTGTGGCAGTACAGCACAAAGAGAAGAGAAGATACTACCTCAGAAAGCAAGTACTGTAGTAAAATGATAATAAGTTTGATTTTCTCATTCATCCTCCACCAACTTTTTATTAGAAGACAAAGCAAATGAAGACAACTACTAGTTCATATGACAGATGCAGATACAAAGTTAAAGAAATATGCCAAAGATAAGAATACATGATCGTTATTTATTTATTTTAGAGTTGTGAGGTATATGTGAGAATTTACTATGAGCTTCTAGCCAGCCCTCCTCTCCCCTGGGGGTGGACATGGCATTCAGTGGGTGGTTGTGTGCCCCTTATCCCGGCCCCCCAACTCCCCTCCTTTAGCAGTGCCTGATGCTTGTTTTCTCCGCCTTTGAGCTTCTGTGCTCAACATTTTAGGGCCCGCTCATGAGTAAGAGTATGCGGTGCTCAGTTTGTTTCTGTGATAGTTCACTTAGAATGATGGTCTCCAGCTGTATCCGTGTTGCACAAGAGACATGATTTTGTTCTTCTTTATGGCTGCATAGTATTCCGTCGTGTATAAGTATCATGTATTCTTTATCCAGAAACATGATCTTATGCCTTTTATCTGTAAATTAACAGTAAAACTTACAAATTACATCAGAAAAATAAGTTTAAAAAAGTTGTCCTGGCTCATCAAAAGGTATAGCTCTCCTTTCTCAAAAAGAAAAAGAACGTCCGTCAAGTTTTACTGAGATATATATAAATGGGTCAATGAACTTCAGATGAAACAAAGGAGTAGAAAAGAAATGGGGGAATTGTAGGGCCCAGAATTGCAAAGAAAGCAAACAGAGAGTGAATTAGGGGTTCTGCGGGCCCTTCTCTGGGTTGACACCTGCCAGCAAGAGGATCAGGACCTGGCCAGGAGAGAAGCACCTCGCAGGGGTAGATGTCAACGGCTTCCCGCCTCTGAGCTGCCTGACCCCGGCCTGGGCTCCTCAGCTCCTCTCTCTAGATACTCCTACGTTTATCTCTGGTCTAGATAACGGCGACTTCCCTTGTCATCGACTGGGAGTCTTGGGTCTTCCAGGGACCAGAAGGAATCAGAGGCTCTCGAGAGGAGCTGTCACCCTGGTCCTTTGGCCTGCGCAGACCCCAGCCCCGCACTCGAGCGTCACCAGTGCATTGTGACCAGGCCTGCGGCGCCAAGTCTGGCTTTTTCTCTTGAGGAGCTGCAGACCTGGGACGCTCAGACGAGAATTCTGGGTCGTGGTGTCGGTGGAACCACCCCGAGGCCTGGCGGCAAGAGAGCAAACGCCCGTGTTCTCTCAGGGAAGAGGCCATCTGCCCGGAATGGTCTCCAGGAGCGGAGAGGGATCCGCGGTTCGCGCGCTGGAGCCCGATTCTCCAAACCTGAAATTGCGACGGCTCCTGGTCGGCTCCGATCTGCTCGCCGCGATCGCAGGCTTGGAGACGCTTCGGGTTAACCCTGGGCCTCCCCCGGGTGGGAGGAAGGAATTCCGGCTTGGGGACGCTGAGCTGAGTATTCTGTGGTCAGAATCTGCGGTTTAAGCGTGTTTTTCCGGAAGAGGCATGGGTTTATTGTGCCGACAGCGATGAGCTCTCTTTTTCTCTCCTTCATTTTTTTTTCCAAATTAGGAGAAAAGCAGCATTTTTTGGAAAAAGAAAAAGGGAGACGCCAGAGGAAGTTAGTTGCATATAATTTAAGTATACACAAAGAACAATTTCGCCTCCATGTGGCCGGTTAGCTCAGTTGGTTAGAGCTTGGTGCTAATGACGCCGAGGTCGTGGGCTTGATCCCCGCATGAATCAACTGGCTGGGCGTTTTAAGGATGTCGTCACTGACTTAATCTCGTTTATAAGTAGTTGCCTTATGTCTTCCTTACCCATATATAAATGTAGTTTCACTACGTAGAAATATTTTATTTGCAAGTTAAAAAACTTTGGATTCTTTTAGATCCGAGAGTTAGGATGAAGAGCTTATTTTATTTTATTTTACTTTATTTTAAAGACGTGGGGTACAATTCAGGATTAGGTATACAAATGGCCACTGTACAGGTAAAGTTTGGGCCTCACATTGGTCCCCACTTTGCCTGGTTTGAGATTAAGTACCTTTATTGATGATCTGTGCTCCCCCCTTCGCGCCTCCCGCCCCCCGCAGTTTCCCACTACTGCCAATCCCTTTCTTACAGTATTATAATAATTGTTCAGGGCCCGCTTCTGAGTGAGAACATGTGACATTCTTTGTTTCTGTGATAGATCACTGAGTATTATAGACTCTAAATCCATCCAAGTTGCTGCGAAGTTCACAATTTTGTCTTTATTTATGGCAGCGTAATATTCCATCGTATATACGTAACCCATTTTTTTAAACCCAGTCCACTTTCAATGGGTAGCTCGGTTGGTTCCATTTTCCTGCTATTGTGAATAATGCTGCAATAAACATGCGTGTGCAGCTATTTTTTTCATAGAGTGATTTGAGTTCCTCCGGATATGGGCTGAAGAGCTTTTTAAAGGATATTTAATTAAGTGAAGCGGTGCATTTAGGAAAGGGGGAA